>JBBPBX010016311.1:0-25082 GCA_038048925.1 Garcialebias charrua
TAATCTTCTTCTTCTTCTTCTTTCGGCTTTTCCCTTTTCAGGGGTCGCCACAGCGAGTCATCCTCCTCCACCTCACTCTGTCCTCTGCATCCTCTGTCCTCACTCCAACTACCTTCATGTCCTCTCTAACTGCATCCATATATCTCCTCTTTGGTCTCCCTCTTTGTCTTTTTCCTGGCAGCTGCATTTCTAACATCCTTCTACCAATATAACCACTGTCCCTCCTCTGGACATGTCCAAACCATCTCAGTCTGGCCTCCCTAACTTTATCTCCCAGTTGTTCAACATGTGCTGTACCTCTGATGATCTCATTCCTGATCTTATCCATCCTTGTCACTCCTAAGGAGAACCTCAGCATCTTCATTTCTGCTACTTCCAGTTCTTTCTCCTGTCTTTTTGTCAATGTATATTGACTGGTATTGTAAAGCGCTTTGTGGCTCCTCACAGGGGGCTAGAAAGCGCTATATAAATAAGCTCCATTTACCATTTACCAATGTCTCTGTCTCCAGACCATACAACATAGCTGGTCTCACCACTGTCTTGTAAACTTTTCCTTTGACCTTTGCTGACACCTTTTTGTCACAAATCACTCCTGAAACTTTTCTCCATCCACTCCATCCTGCCTGGACTCTCTTCTTCACCTCTTTACCACATTCCCCATTTTCCTGGACAGTGGACCCCAAGTACTTGAAGTCCTGCACCTTTGTGACCTCTGCTCCTTGTAGCCTCACTGTTCCACCTCCTCCCTCTCATTCACACACATGTACTCTGTCTTACTACGGCTGACTTTCATTCCTCTTCTTTCAAGTGAATACCTCCACCTCTCCAAGTTCTCTTCCACCTGTTCCCTGTTCTCACCACATATCACAATGTCATCTGCAAACATCATAGTCCATGGGGATTCCTGCCTGACCTCATCTGTTAGTCGGTCCATCACCAGAGCAAACAAGAAGGGGCTCAGAGCCGATCCTTGATGCAATCCCACCTCCACCTTGAAGCTATCTGTCACTCCTACAGCACATCTCACCACTGTCCTGCTGTCTTCATACATGTCCTGTACCAGTCTAACATACTTTTCTGCCACTCCAGATTTCCTCATGCAATACCACACCTCCTCTCTTGGCACCCTGTCATATGCTTTTTCTAAATCCACAAACACACAATGGAGTTCTTTCTGACCCTCTCTGTACTTCTCTATCAACATCCTCAAAGCAAAGATGGCATCTGTGGTGCTCTTTCTTGGCATGAAACCATACTGCTGCTCACAGCTGTAGTCACCTCTTGTCTACCGGTTTCCCACCAAACGCTTTGCGCGCATCAAAAAAGCTCCTACCGCACTGTGTTGGCTGCTTGTCAACAGATGTCTTTTCACATCGAACGCGTCTAATGACGCGCAGTGGGAGCAGCGTCTGGCTCCTTTTCCGGTCGGGTTTGTTTTGTTTTTTGTACACCGGGCAGATAAAGATCAGCTGTTCGTGAGCCCCGTTACTACTTGAGTGGTTTTCTACGAGCCGAACTGCAGCTCCGAAAGTCTTTGTTGAGATTAAAACTTTTTTTATGTTTGGGGTGATCGTATGCTCGAGCGGACAGCGGCAACTGTAAAAATTCCAAGTTTCTTACCGGAGGCTGGTTTCTTCATGGATGCTCGTTGGGTAAGTTTGAAAAGTCCAAAAAAAGTCCTGTTGTTGTTGCGTCATCACATAGCAGAGGCTCTCCCGATTGGTTGCTGCGACGCGGCGAGCAGCCGAAGTAGGTCAAAGTTCTTTTAAATGAACTCTGGCAGTTGCTGCTTGGACGCGACGCGGACGCGGAAAACAGCTGCCGCTCACTGCCGCGCTGCTTGAACTGCTGAAGAGGCGCCGCGTCACGCCGCACTGCTCCAAGATGCACGGCCACATAGACTTTGAATGTAAAGTGGCTGCTTCGGCGGCGCGAAACGCGTTTGGTGGGAACCTGGCATAAGCCTTCCTTCCACAACTCTCTCCCAGATCTTCATCGTGTGGCTCATCAACTTAATTCCTCTGTAGTTGCTACAACTCTGTACATCACCCTTGTTCTTAAAAATGGGCACCAGCACACTTCTTCTCCATTCTTCAGGCATTTTCTCACCCTCAAATATTCCATTAAATATTTGAGTCAAAAACCTCACTGCCATCTCTCCAAGACATTTCCAAACCTCCACTGGTATGTCATCAGGTCCTACTGCCTTCCCCTTCTTCATTCTTTTCAGAGCTTTCCGGACTTCACCCTCACTAATCTTTCCCACTTCCTGGTCCACAGTTTCTATGACCTCCACTCTTCTTTCTCTTTCATTCTCTTCATTCATTAGCTCCTCAAAGTAATCCTTCCATCTTCCCATCACACTCTCCTCACTTGTTAGAACATTCCCATTCCCATCTTTAATAAGCCTAACCTGCTGCACATCCTTTCCAGCCTGATCCCTCTGTCTTGCCAATCGGTACAAGTCCTTCTCGCCCTCTTTAGTGTCCAGTCTCCCATACAACTCATTGTACGCCCTCTGCTTTGCCTTAGCTACTTCCCTCTTTGCTCTATGTCCCATCTCCTTATATTCCTGTCTCCTCTCTTCAGTCCTCTCACTGTCATATTTCTTCTTGGCTAATCTCTTTCTTTGAATGGCGTCCTGCACTTCACTATTCCACCACCAGGTTTCCTTATCATCCATTCTCTGTCCAGATGACACACCAAGTACCTTCCTACCTGTCTCTCTAATTACTGTTGCTGTAGTAGCCCAGTCACTTGGAAGCTCTTTCTTACCACCCAGAGCCTTTAACAGCTCGTCTCTGAATTTCTCACAACATTCTTCCTTCTTTAGCTTCCACCATTTGGTCTTCTTCTCTGATTTTACTCTTTTTCTCTTCTTCGCAACAACAGTCATTCTACACACAACCATCCGATGCTGTCTGGCCACGCTCTCCCCTGCCACAACCTTACAGTCTCCAATCTCCCTCAGGTTTCCTCTTCTACACAGAATGTAGTCGACCTGTGTACTCCTTCCTCCACTCTTATAGGTCACTCTATGTTCCTCCCTCTTTTGGAAATAGGTATTGACTATAGCCATTTCCATTCTCTTGGCAAAATCCACCACCATCTGTCCTTCCTGGTTTCTTTCCTTGACACCAAACCTACCCATCACTTCCTCATCCCCTCTGTTTCCTTCACCAACATGTCCATTCAGGTCTGCTCCAATCACCACTCTTTCCTCCCTGGGAATACTCTCTATCACTTCATCCAAATCTTTCCAAAATTTATCTTTCTCCTCCCCATCACATCCAACCTGTGGAGCATAACCACTGACTATGTTTAGCATCAGACCTTCTACTTCTACCTTCAGACACATCACCCTATCTGACACTCTCTTCACCTCTACTACATTCTTTGCCAACTCCTCCTTCAGGACCACCCCTACTCCATTTCTCTTTCTATCCACACCATGGTAAAACAGTTTGAACCCTGCTCCAATACTGCGAGCCTTGCTGCCCTTCCACTTGGTCTCTTGGACACATAAAACATCTACCTTTCTTCTCTGCATCATGTCAGCCAGCTCTCTACCTTTGCCTGTCATTGTCCCCACATTTAGAGTTGCAACCCTCAGTCCTACATTCTTCACTTTCCTCCTCTCCCTCTGTCTCCTGACACGTTTCCTCCTCGGGGTCTTCGACTAACAGTAGTACAATTTCCGCCGGCACCCTGTTTGTCAACAGCACCGGTGGCGGACGTTGTTAACCCGGGCCTCGACCGATCCGGTATGGTTTCACTTTGATGAACTCGCATTATGGTTTTGGCAAGTGTTTTACATCGGATGCCATTCCTGACACAACCCTCACCATTTACCCGGGCTTGGGACCGGCACAAGAGATACACTGGCTTGTGCTCCCTAGTGGCTGGCTTGAAAATGATGACAACATAACACATTATTGTTATTATTATTATTATTATTATTATTATTATTATTATTATTATTATTATACTCAGTGGGATTTTTGCCTCTCAGTGACAGACAATAGGAAAAGCACATTTTTTTTAAATAATTCATTTATTTTTATCAGTCTCAGACCTAATAGCAGTAGTGTGCTTCATCAGACAGACTCTGCCTCCCTATGGTAAAGCAGAGCTAGAACAGGTCACGTTTGAATCAAATTTCTGTTCACTTCCATGGCATTTATTTTTCAAATGAAAATGTTTAGAACATGATCAAATATTGTGTTTAACTTTCAGTTTTAGTACAAAATAAAAAAAGATTGCACTGATAATTTTTTCCCATTTTACTGACAAAAACATCGTTTTCAGTTTCTAAAACGCAGTTTTTCTCTGCAGGTTTAATCATCTAAATACTAAATACTAAATACTAAATACTCTTAACAGTTCTATAAAAATGAGAGTCTGGAAAGAATAAATCACCATTAATCAACTGTTCATGAAGTCAGAACAAGTAAACATAACTGTCTTCTTGCTGTAACCTTGTGTGGAGATGATTAAATCAACTTTCTGAGCTAACCGAGAGGAGCAGCACGACACAGACACATGTGTTCTTGTTAAACCTGCAGTGGTGCATTATGTCAGGCTGCCATCTTACTGAGGCTTTATCTCATCACATAAAGTGCCAGAAGAATGTCATTTCATGCACAGGCTGTGGCTGCAGACAGTGACATCCCCAAGGACACAAAGCACTTTATCAAAGCAGCAGCTGCGCTCTTTGCTCAGACAGAAATTTTTTGTTAGTTTACAACCATAACATTCAGCTCTTCTTATCTTAGCCTGTCTGTTCTGCTATTTGGCTGTATTATCGCCCACCAGCATGAAAAATGGTTATACCTCAGTCATTTTTACATATACTGAGCTAAAATTAGGTGTAGTAGTAGCTGAGAGTCATAATAATAATATATAATATAATAATAATTTTATTTAAAAAGCACCTTTCAGGACACCCAAGGACACTTACAGCAAGAAACATATCAGAGAGATTGTGTTAAAGCAAACAACAAGCGCAGTGCAAAGATCAACAGGAATAAAGTCCAGTTGTTTCTGTATTGAACGCCTTTTTTTGATTTTATCATGTCCTGGATGACTGCGAATCTTCACCAGCATCAACAGGAATAAACTGAAATATAAAATACATAAAGCAAAGTTAAGGATAAGCGAGTCTAAAGAGATCTGTTTTCAGAGCAGTCTTGAATAGAGAAAGAGAGGTGGTGTTTTCTAGGTCTAGCAGTAGAGAGTTCAAGAGGTGAGGGGCAGAGCAGGTGAAGGCCCTGCTCCCCATGGTGGAGAGGCAGAGGGTACATGGAGGTGCAGCGAAGAGGAGGATCTGAGAGAGCGTATGGATGGAGATTTGTAGGAGGTCAGATAGATAAGATGGGGCAAGGTTGTGGATAGCTTTGAAAGTTAGAAGAATAATTTTGAAGATGATGCGTGATTTAACCGGGAGCCAGTGGAGCTGCTGCAGGACAGGAGTGATGTGATTATAGTAGGAGGTTTGAGTGATGACACGGGCAGCTGAGTTCTGGACCATCTGTAACTTCTGAAGAGATTTGTTAGGGAGGCCATAGAGAAGGGAGTTGCAGTAGTCGATACGGGAAGTCGCAAGACTGTGCAAGGATGGCTGTGGAGCGGGGTGAGAGAGAAGGACGGAGACGGTTAATATTACGGAGGTGGAAATAGGCAGACCAAGTAACATTGTTGATGTGTGAGGTGAAGGAGAGAGTGGTGTCGAGGATGACACTCTTGACCTGAGGGGAGGGGGATAGCAGAGAGTTGTTAAGGGGGACGAGAAGATGTTCTGATTTTGAAATAGAGTTTTTGGTACCGACAAGAATTATTTCTGTTTTGTTGCTGTTTAGTTGAAGGAAATTGTTAGAAAACCAATGATTTAGCTCATTGAGACAGTCGGTGAGGATGGAGGGTGGGTGGGTGGTTAGAGTTTGGTTTTGTTGACAAGTAGAGCTGTGTGTCATCAGCATAACAGTGGAAATGGATACCAGATTTGCGGAAGATGTGACCTAGAGGAAGGAGGTAAATGATGAAGAGGAGGGGTCCGAGGGCAGAGCCTTGGGGGACACCCGTGGAGATGGGGGAAGACTGGGAACGGAAGGATTTAAGCTGAAGCTGTGGTCAGAGAGATAAGATTTGAACCAGTCTAACGGAGTCATCCCCCACACATACTGCAAGCAGGAACAGATTGCACCAGAGCATTGTTGACATGCAAGGTGACGTGTGTTTCTTCAAGGAATGTTTTCATTTAATTGTCTGTTTTTGCCTCCAGCTTGTTTTTTGTTGGACTTGCTTTGTTTGTGGCATCCCTTCAAGATTGTTTTAACTTGTAAATCGATTTGAATGAAGAATGCAAATGTACTTGAGGAGCAGGTTCTCAGCTTCTATCATGAACTCAATGAAAGGAAACAGGACAAAATGTACGTGAGAGCACAAGTCTTCATCGAGCAACTGTTCACACTCAGAGGCTGTGATTGTCGTCAAAGTCTCTGCAGCCAAAAATTAATGATGGTGACCAGTGTGTGTGTGATTACATTTCTAAGTGTTGCCTTTCATATGTGCGTGCGTGAGTTCAGGCGTTTCTCTGATGGTCGTTCAGCAGTTCTGGTTTCAGCTGAGCTGTCGATAGGTCGGGTCGATCTCTGAGTGCTCTGAGACCCCCGTGCTGGTATCAGGTTGTGTTGTTGTTTCACCAGCCATGCGAGCTCTTAATTGACTCCCCAGACACCCCAGTCATTTAGCCAATAGATAACAGCTGGAGGAGGAGAGTATTTAAATTAATAATTAATACACATGTGATAGTTCAGATTAACCTTTTTATGTTTGATTTTGTAGCCTGCAATGAGTGTCATCATTTTGCTCAACAATTAGCTTCGACATGTGTCATGCAAATGCTATACAGTAATAAGTGTATAAAACATATTTGTCACATACTGTATGTGGTTGTCAGCAGCAGAAACATCTTATTTAGAGAAAATGTTTTAGGTTTAGTAATTAAACTTCAAATAACCAACAATCAAGGTTATTTAAAAGCACTCACCTCTGACTCACATATTAATCAGGAGGGGCAGGATGTCCTGATATAGAAAATCCCTGATGTGAGGGTGAAATGATGTTCTTGTGTTCCTTAAGAGAACAAAATATAGTCATTGTATATAAAAAACTTGCAGTTACCTTTACAGTCAAAACTTTTCTTGTTTTATTTTGTGTTTTTTATCTCATTTTAGAAGTTTTTTTTATTTCTTATTATTATTCTGTTTTTATGGTCTCCTGTTTTGTATTGTCGTATCACTATTTGTATTATGTGCAGCACTTTGGCCCCACCGGCAGTTGTTTTTAAATGTGCTATATAAATAAATTTGATTTGAAATATTATCTTTTAAAATAGCCCAATGCATAAACAAGAAAAAAAATGTATATGCAAAATGATTTTTGGGGGGGGAAATTTGTTAACAGTAAGAGCATCTAGCGTTTGTGTCATATTCATTCAATATAATGTTTTGACACCATTACCATTTATAAAAAGCACACATGTGACGAAAACTATTTGATATTTTGATGTAAAACTGACTAAAATAGTTTGATTATCAGAATAATAATTTTATTTTTGTGTGTCATTTATAATAAAAATTGCCCTGTTTTGCTTTGGCACAGAGCACCTGTGCATTCAGGCGCACAGAGCTGTGTAAACTAGGCGGGACGAAGTGACAGAGTCCCGGGGTGACAACGCTCGTATCGTCCCCAACAAATACAAACAAAAACTATTTATCTAACTTAAATTACAGGTATATCCGTATTTTACATAAAGTATATTTGTTTTAAGTGAGAATACGGGTAGTTATTTATCCGTGGGCACGCCGGGTTGAGTGCATTGGTCTCCTCCACCCCCCCTGTTTTCTCAGAGAATGGTTCGCTCCGCCGCTGCGGTCCTGTCTCCCCGGCAGCCTCTTCGCTGCTCTCTCTCAGGATTTCCGACATCACAGAGTCCTTCCTGTGCGTCGCTCTCCGGGTTTTCCGTCGTTAGCGCCCCTGAAATGAACGAACCGAGTCGGGTTCGGACGCGGACACCTGCGGGGGAGTCGGACCGTCCTGCTCCGGCTGAATGTTGGTGCGGAGGCCGGAGGATCATCGCGGCTCCGCGGGCAGGTTGAAGCCGTGGCGGTGGGGCTCGCGTGTCAATGTTGCCCTGGCGCGTGCGATGGTGTTGGGAAATACGACACAGCGGTTCATTAAGAGAGAAGGGACACTGAACAGAGACTGCATCTGATTAAAGAGACTCTGCGCCATATTCCTGATGCACCTGCACGCCCAGCCAATGTTCTGATACCATCACAGCTTCTTTTACCTCAAGCTTTTACCATACTCCACCTACAATACTGTAAATCTTTTTCATACCTACTTCCATTTGGACTTCATTCTATGTTTGAAAAGACTATTTTTGTTATAAATACCTACAAGGATCCATGGTCCTTCCTAGTCACACCATTCTGCTCCTTGGTAGTTAAAAGTCTGTAGGATGCTGGATCTAAAGATGAAGGAGACCTGTCGTATCTGTGGGCGAGAGCTCTGTGGCAACCAGAGGCGATGGATCTTCCACCCCGCCGCCAAACTCAACCTACAGGTGCTGCTGTCTCACGCCCTCGGTCGAGAGTTGACCCGAGACGGCCGGGGAGAGTTCGCCTGCTCCAAGTGCACCTTCATGCTGGACCGCATGTACCGCTTCGACACGGTCATCGCGCGAGTGGAGGCCCTGTCCATTGAACGGTTACAGCGGCTCTTGCACGAGAAACATCGACTGAGGCTGTGCATCGGCGGGCTGTACCGCAAAACGAACTCGGACGAGGGGGCGTTGATGTTGACTGGAACCAGTGAAGGATCAGGGGATGGCATGGTGGATATTTCAGGTTTAGCCCATGCCAAGTATTGCGCCCTACTCCAGGAGGATTTGGTCTACTCTTTGTACGAATCCTGGGCCGACGATGGCGTGGAGTGCCACCATCACCACCACCCTCAGAGTTGTGCTGGTCCTGACTCAGAGGCTACAGGAGCAAGCTCACATCGCTGTGCACCAAGCACTCCCAGGAGATGTCGGGGATGTTCCTACTGGCGCGTGCCAGACTCGGACTATGAAGCGGTCTGCAAGGTGCCCAGGAAGCTGGCTCGGAGTACTTCTTGTGGGCCGTCCACCAGATACTCAGCCAGCATTATAGGAGGGAGTCTGACTGGAGGAGGTGGAGATGGAAAACACGTTGAAGATTCAGAAGAAAACCCGTCTTCTCGAACTCTAGTCCCCGAATCTCAGGAGATCTCCAGGAGTTCAGACAGCGATCGCACTCTTGCTGCACAAGCCAGCTCCAGTCCATCTGTTGAATCTTTAGAGACTGCTGAAGAATACACTCAACATGGAGCTGAAACGGACGAACATCTGGGCTCCCACAGAGAAGACCACATATCTGACTGTTTATCTGAAGAACCCACGGGGACGCCACAAGTCTCACCTGGACTCAACTTGTCTCTGGCCTTCTGTTTGCTGCAAAGCTGTTCCGTCTACCGACCAGTCCGAAACATCAAGGGCAGCAAGCTCCCTGTCCTGCTCCGACGAGGCTCCAGTAATGGAAGGCTTACCTTCCCTTACCATGTTTTAGGAACGCCTTGCAGAACCCCAGACACAGACCTCCACATGATGCCAACACCTGAGCTGGAGACCCCTCTGATAAGGGTGGACGATGGGGAGAATCATCACCTGAACTTGTTTGAGATGGAGGAGTTATTAGAAGATTTATACAAACAGTATCCTCCCCCACCTCCCCACCAGGTATTAACAAAAGGAGCGACTGTGCTGAAACTATTTCCTTACAGTATGATGATGATGAGCTGCAATTTTTACCTTTGCTTTGCAAATCTGCGGCATCGTAAGCGAACTGGCCTAACAGGCTTTGATGTTTGACAACATGCCAGCTCCTCAAAGAATTACTCCCATCCCTTTTTTAAACTAAGTAGCTTTGTAATCCAGCTGTCAGTTAATCCAACCCGCAGGAAATTGTGTTTTACAAGTGTAGGTAAGAAGTTGCATGTACCATGACCTAATTATCAAATCAGTGTACACTTACCAAAAAAAAAAAACGCAAAATAGTGAACACAGTGTAGTTGTTTTTATATTCATGTTTACTATAATGTTTAAGTGGGTTAATATCAGACATGTCTCGAGGCATGAAACCAGCAGAATTTTCTGCTCCAATATCTGTGGACAAATGTCCCGTCTGAATGCGGTACTACACATCCATCTCGCTCAAATCAATAATCTTTGTGAAGAGGATTTGGTTGTCTCTCAGTCCCAGTAAGAATGAGAGTTGTGCTTCCTCTTCCTCACCCCAGATTGAAGTAGGTTAGAAAAGTGGAGACACTAGAACAAAGTGACTCCCACTACTGGCCTATTTTCATTTCCCCTTCAGGCAAAGAGAGCCACGCGATGTCAGACCACAGTATCATCTCAGCACTGGTTCGCTACTACAATAACACTATTTAGTGATATTTTTGGTCAGCTGGAAAAAAAGCTGCAGCCCATAAAACCATGTGAATTTGTTGATTTCTGCTCCACAGTAATACAGGCCATCATATAAAAATATTCCTGGTTATGACTAATCTGTAGAAATAAAGGTTGAATGAATGCAGAGATAACCAGAGGAGCTCTTTAGGTGCACTCATGCATGCAGATGCTCACAAACCAAACCAGTAACTCCTTTTCCTTGCAGCTTTTTTCTGACTACATGCACAAACAAGCACAAATTGTGCTGCTTGTATATCGGCATTATAAATGTAGCATTGATTTTATAAATTTCCAAGCAAAACATGTTCTGAAACGATTAATTTTGATCAGACGACTTTGCAAATGTGCACACATGCGCACTTGTTGCTGTTTAAACCTTTCCATCTTGTGTATTTTTGCAGAAACTTGTCGAAGAGCAGCAGAGTCAACTCAACCAGTACGAGTGCGCGGCCGGTCAGTGCGTCAGCGAGCTGCAGAAGGCTCAGCTCCAGGTTCAGTCCCTGCAGGCTAAGATCCAGGAGAGCGAGGTCAACAATATGGTGAGACGTTAACAAAAACACAAAATACAGTTGGATATTTTTTTTCACAGTGGATCTGAGGATTTACAAAATCTGACTAATTCTGTGTTGCTAGAAGCTGCAGGAGAAACTGAACGAGATGGAGTGTGAGCTACGTTCACTCCGCCAGGCTGCTCACAGTCAGGAGAGGACCATTCAGGGCCTCACGGAGTCCATCAGTACTAAAGACAGCGAGGTGTGTGTTGTCGTGAGATATCTGAACCTGCTTTACAAATGAGCTGATTTTTATTTATTTATATAATTTATTCTGCTTCAAGTCCCAAGAGCTGTACCATTTGATTGAAGGACAAAACAACACTCTGTGTAAGCTGCAAGAATTGGTCCATCGCAACCAACTTGCTCAAAGCCAGGTGAGACCCTGTTCATGTTTTGTGAATCAGCAGGGAGAAAGGTGGAGACACACCGTCTGTCCTTCTTTCTCTAGGCTCCAGCAGGGATGAGCGAGTCCGTAACTCTGGCCCAGCTGCAGAACGAGCTGGTCAGGGTGCAGGGCTCCTTGTTCTCCCTCGGCCTGGAGCTGGAGGCCAGCCAGAGGAGCCTGAGACAGAGCCAGAGGCAAGGAGACGACCTGTTGAAATTCAAGGATAGACTCAACTCTGACCTCCAACAAGTGATGCAGCACAGGGAGGTCACAGAAAAACACAACCAGGTTAGTGCTCGTTCCAAACGTGTGGTCCAATCGAACACACGGGGGTGCACGGTGTGTAACCTCTCGTCCTGCTGCTGTGCGTAGGACCTGCGCAACGCCCTGCAGAAAACTCGCTCCGAGCTTCAGAGGAAAGAAGCAGCTCTGAAAGAGTGCGAGGCAGAGAAGCATGCAGCGGTGGAGGAAAAAGAGCGGATCATTGAACAGCTCCAGCACTCCCTGCAGGACAAGGAGCTTCAGCTGCAGGTGACGGCACACACCTCACACACACACACATGCGTTTTTGTTTGCACCGATTTTTTTATGTCGTCTTTAAATCTTATTTGTAGGAATACTCTGAGATGATGGAGTCAACGAAAAGCTCCAAACCGAGAGATGTCCTGCTGGAGAAGCTAAGGGAGCGCATTAAAGAAAGAGACAGAGCTCTGGAGGTAAAACGCTCGCAGTGACGATGAGCAGAAGTTCATGGTAGCCTCATAAAAAACAAATACTCTTGATGTTGAAGACATCATTGTCAGTCCTGTAAAAAAAAAAAGGTAAATAAAATGAAAGGTGGCAGAACTAGTCTTATGAAAACTGCCCCTTTTTACTTACCGTAATTCTAATGTAAATCAAATTATATAAAAAAAATGTAATTCACAAAGACTATAACAATCTAGCTAAATTAAAAACATAAAAACTCAAACATCTTAATCAAATCAGACAACAAATTAAGTAGATGTATATTAACGATTTCCATATTCTTCCAAGAAACTCGTCTTTATCAGTCTCTTCAATGTATACAGTGATCTGGCATTTTTAATGTTATCTTCCAAACCATTCCACAATCCTTCTCCCTGAATTATTGTGGATCGTTCCTTCAAACTACTACTAAAACGAGGCTTCACAAACATCTCAATTGATTAGCTTTTGACAAATATGAGCCTGAAATACAATCTGCTGACAACCGGCTGTTGAAACGTGCGCTGATCAGCAGACGTTTACTTGCAGCGCTCCATTGATGACAAGTTCTGCTGTCTGGAGGAACGCGACGGCCAGCTGAGGAGGCTGCAGCTGGCTCTCAGGGAGAAGGAGCGAGACCTGGAGAGACTCCGCTGCGTCCTGGCTAACAACGAGGAAACCATCACGGTACGTTTCAAGTCTGAGCTGCTGTGGTTCGGTTTACAGATGTTTGCAGTGTGTCACTATTCTGTCTGGCTCCTCCTGTGATCCAGAGTCTGGACGCTCTGGTGCGAAGTAAAGAACTGGAGCTAGAGCAGGCGGCGGAAGCCTACAGGAACCTCCAGTGGTTGGAGCAGACGAGCGAGAAGGAAGAGAAAAACGCTCTGAGAGAGAAAGACGCCATCATTGACCAGCTGCAGGCTGCTCTGCAGACATGCAGCCAGGAGATGCAGGTCAACACTTTGACCACAAACCTGTGTTGCCAGTTTTAGTTTGACAATCGCAGCTGGTTTTCTGACACCGTTTGCTGTCGTGTGTGCATGTCCAGGATCTAACTGCTGCCCTCAGTGCCAGGGTGAAGGCTGGCCCTGCTGAGGTTGTGGAAGAGCTCAAAGCTCGCCTGGCTCTTAAAGAGGAGCTCTTCCAGGAGCTGTTGTCAGACCGCAGCCGCCAAACTAATGAACACCAAGCACAGGTCCAAGATCTGCTCAACACGCTCGGCTCCAAAGACCAGTATCTGCAGGTAGGCAGCGGCACCGGTGTGGAAACACCCAGATCTGAGCACAAGAACAAAAAGATGAACCCAACAGCCTTCCCTGTGTTTCTGTTAGGACCACTCCTACAGGCTTTCCTTAGTGATCAGTGAGCGGACGGGTCAGCAGCAGGAGCTCCGCAGGCAGCTGGCACAAACGGAGCAGGAGCTGTGTGAGCTGAGGAGGGACAAGGAGAGGGACCTGGGAGGAGAGATGGAGCACCTACGAAGGCTCCTCAAAGAGAAGGAAGCCTTTATTAAGGTATCTGCTCATAAATCTTTGTTTCTTCGTGCTTTGTCCTCGTGACGCTGATGGTACTTCCTGTGTCAGGAGCTGATTCAGGTGCAGGAAGAGGCGGTGCAAACCGAGACGGAGGCAGAGATGAAGGCTCTGAAGGAAGACATGCAGCTGGTGCTGAAGAAGGAGATGGAGGCTCAGGTATTTTGTGTTTTTAGACCTGGAGATGGTGCAAAAAAAAAAACAATACTACAGATTTTCTCACAACTATTTCTCTTTGTGCAGAAGGAGATTTCTGATCTGCGCTCTTCTTTGGAGGAAGCAAAAGGCAGCGCCGATCACCAAGTAGGATCTTCTCACATTTGGGACAACGTTTGTGCTGCTCAAGAGGGACTGACTTAACGAATAATTCCTTCTGTCAATGTGCTTTAGTGTGTGCTGGAGCAGCTGGTGTCTGAGTACAACAAGCTGAACGAGGCCCTGAAGGCTGAGAAACGATTATACCAAAAATTAACTCGCCATCACAAGAGCGACGGGTAAGGAGGATGAACCCACATCTGGTGTGATTTGTGCTAACATCTGTGAATACAAGTCATTACGGTTCTACATTTTTCACCTTTTGCTGCAGCTCCGAGAAGATCCAGACTCTCCACACCGAGCTAGATTCTGTTCAGGCACTGCGCGGACAGTTGGAGGAGGTCCTGGGCAGGACCCGTAGCATGGCCCTGGCGCTGGAAAGGGCAGCTAAAAGGCAGCCTGACGTTGGAGGTGGGAATGGGCAGGGTCCTGCAGGCGGCATTCTCACTAACGCTCCTTGATGCACCCCTGAGCCACGCCTGCTCTAAATGTGAGACAGAGCTGCCTCCAACCACTGAGTCGAGTTTAGAAACGTTTCAAGTCAAGTTTACTGTCTTTCAGTCTGGAGGCAGCTCTGTCCTGTTAGCTCTGCTCAGAGTTGAGTAGTCTGAAATGAAAATGTGCAACTCCAAGTTTTATTTATTAACCTGTGATTGTTGTGTGAATATGTTTTGTTTTTGATAACTGCCTGCTTTGTAGTTTCTATACGGCCATTTCTGTGTACCATCGCTCACCAGCGTCACTTCCAGCCTTACCGTCACAGTAAAGACTCGCGCTGTGGAGAAACTCGAGCTCATTGCCTTACAGTGAAGCCGTCCATCGTCTTATCATCCGTTTGTCTGCAGGATGTGCACACTTTACAAAAATCCAAGTTGAAAATAAATTAAAAAATGCAGCCTTGTATCTAAATTTGTACCCGGGGTTAATGTTTAGCTTTTATTCAGCTGTTTGTGGGGTCAACTTTCTCTGCTTCGGTTATAGAAGTTTGTGAACGCTGAGATGCGTCTTATTATAGATTAATGTGACAGTAAGTTTTTTAAAAGATTTGCTTGAAATCAATTACAGTATAAGTTCTAGAAAGTTTTGCTCTGATCCTTTTTTGGGGGGGACCTCTAAGATGGAATTATTGTCAAGTCTTTTGTGTTTTAAATGCGTAAAAAATAAACGTGCTTGCCTTTTGTCAAGAGCACTTTTGCTATGGTCTTCTTGTTAATTTTGTTCAACTGGGAATTCTTGAAAAAGAAAAAAAAGTCCCAAACCTGAAATCCCAACCCCTGCTCCTTTAAAACAAAATCAAACCTGTTTGTGTTTTTCCTTTCTAAATCTTAAAAAAAAAAACACGTTTTTGTCCTCAACATCCCTGTTTATATGTGAAATCTTACACAAGAACACCCGCTGTGCACATGTTGGAACGTCCCAAATAAAACCCAAGACGTTAAATGTCATCATCCATGTCAGTGATATTTGTCCAAGTTAGTTCATGTTCCTGCATGAGACTGTGGCATGGTCTGATTCATGTTTGCATGGCTGTAACACCCAGATGTTTTCAAAATCACCAAAAATAAGGGAGTTGTGATGACATGGGGGAGACAAAGTTTATGCAACACCAAACACCACAGAGTGAAAACAGCTCCAGAGCACATGACGCCAATAAAAGTTCCCTTCACTGGCAACAAAAACACATTGATCTCAATCTTATTCTTGTTTAAATGTTGCTCCTGTGAACTTGCTCCGATTCAGAATCGTTCCATTACAGGTGGTCCCCGACATACGAGCGCTCTTACTTACGAGGTTCCGGACTTACGAGCTGGCGAACGAGCAGTAAATTTGTAAAGAACATACAGAAAATACAGCACTTTTATGTGTTTTTAGATGAAAGTGTGTTAGCTAACCGTTTGGAAACAAGTTTCTGAGCATGTTTATGAACTAGTATGAACATTTGTGATGAAAAACGAGTGTTCGTAGTAGCGCTAGCATAAATTTTCCGACTTACGACCGAAAATCCGAACTTACGAGAACACGTGTTTCGTGTTCCGACGTACGAGATTTCGTCTTACGAGATAGTCGTAGGAACGGAACTCGCTCGTAAGTCGGGGACCACCTGTATTCTTGTGACTGCCTCACAGCACAGTTTGGTTAACATTGCATTAAAGGCCCATTCCCTTTAAAATCCCTCCCAGCCACTTTTCCACTGAGCCCGTTTCCACTCACATTCTTTGTATCACTGCACACAATCCGTAAACAAGGCCACACAAAAGAAATTCGATATACAAGATAAACCAGCAGCACGGCCTCTTCGCGTGCAGGATCCATAACATCTGTGTGAGAGTTCAGAATAGAGAGCGGCTCTCGTAAACAGCCACAGCTGAGCTGCTCAAGTGTTTTTGGCTGGTGAGCAACTCGTGACATAACATTTCCCATATGACTTACAATGTGGTGATTCAGAGCAGAAGGAAAGGCTGAGGTAGAGGTAGAATAAGTAACGGGAAGAAGAAAGGGGGGACGGTTAGGATTTAAATAAAAAACAGTGTTCTGTTCTTAAACGCTTATTGTGTTTCCAGAGCTCAGTTCAGAAGAGGAGGGAGATGATGAAGATGGCAGCAGTGAAGAGTTCACGGACAGCATAGAGGAGGATGACAGGAGTTTAGACTCAGTCCAGGTAAAATACTTTTACTACTTCAATACATTTAAATCCAGAGGGTCAAGAAAACAAAGTTTTTGTCTTGAAGGCTCAAAGAGCTGGAGGTGTGACCGAGGAGCTGGTAAGGGGCTCGCTACTCCGAAATGCTGGAATAAAACGCCTTGAAGAATCCAAGGAGACGCTTGAAGCCGAGCTCGAAGAAATCCAGTCCCAACTGGTAAAGGATGGATTCAACTCCTTTGCTGAGATGAGGTGCAGAAATGGTCCCAAGTTATGTGTGACATCCAGTTCCTCTGGATTGTTTGAGAAGTTGGATTTCATTTTGGCAACGTTGTGTATGTGTGTATGTGCTTCTGCTAGGACTGCCCTTCACAGGCTTCAGGAAAATCAGGCTTTGAGGGAAGATCTGAGTCCACCTGGACTGGTGGGCCTGAGTGAAAACACAGGGAATCATTTGAATCAAGAAAAGGAGGAGGGCGGCGTGGAAGATGATGTAGAGGTAGCATCGCAAGTGGTGTCTGGAAAGCGAGGTCCCCCTTGTCCTAGTCAGAGCAACGAGTCGGGGAAGAGGCACTGCACGAGGCCGTGCTCCCTGGACCTGACATCCCACCAAACTCAGACGGTAACTTCAATCCCATTTATGTCGTGCGGCACCATATTCGGGAGTTTTTCCTCTGTTGTGGTGGTAGATGCAGTTCAGTGGTTCAAACAGGTAGTCCTCGACTTACGATGGAGTTCCGTTCCTACGGCGCGTCGAAAATCGTCGTAAATCGGAAAACACATACACACTGGCCGCCACCTATACCTGTACATGTACGGTACTGTACAGTTACCAAGCACTTCACCTATGCTAACACAGTACCCTACATAATTATCAAAAAACACATACAGTACATTTGGAGCCATAATGAAGGAAAAAAATAGTTAATTTCTTACTGGTAGCTGGTGAATTCTTCCTCCGTCTGTTAGCATGTTAGCTCGTTGCACCTCCGAGCTCTGCAGCTTCCTGCAGCTTCACGCGGTCCAAACTGTTTACAGTAAGGCCTGTTAGCATGTTAGCTCCATACATTTGTAGCCATAATGAAGGGAAAAAAGAGTTAATAACTTACTGGGAGCTGGTGAAGCCGTTTCTCCGCGTGTTAGCATGTTAGCTCGTTGTCCCACCAACATACGAGGCTGCGAAGCCTTTCCTCTGCGTGTTAGCATGTTAGCTCGTTGTCCCACCAACATACGAGGCTGCGAAGCCTTTCCTCTGCGTGTTAGCATGTTAGCTCGTTGTCCCACCAACATACGAGCCTGCGAAGCCTTTCCTCTGCGTGTTAGCATGTTAGCTCGTTGTCCCACCAACATACGAGCCTGCGAAGCCTTTCCTCTGCGTGTTAGCATGTTAGCTCGTTGTCCCACCAACATACGAGCCTGCGAAGCCTTTCCTCTGCGTGTTAGCATGTTAGCTCGTTGTCCCACCAACATACGAGCCTGCGAAGCCTTTCCTCTGCGTGTTAGCATGTTAGCTCGTTGTCCCACCAACATACGAGCCTGCGAAGCCTTTCCTCTGCGTGTTAGCATGTTAGCTCGTTGTCCCACCAACATACGAGGCTGCGAAGCCTTTCCTCTGCGTGTTAGCATGTTAGCTCGTTGTCCCACCAACATACGAGCCTGCGAAGCCTTTCCTCTGCGTGTTAGCATGTTAGCTCGTTGTCCCACCAACATACGAGCCTGCGAAGCCTTTCCTCTGCGTGTTAGCATGTTAGCTCGTTGTCCCACCAACATACGAGCCTGCGAAGCCTTTCCTCTGTGTGTTAGCATGTTAGCTCGGTGTCCAACATCTGAGGCTGCCAGGCGGAGCATCGAGGCGAGCTCCCGGCCGCAGCAGGCCTCTCCGCCGCCCGTCGGCTCCGTGTCCCCGGTGGGGCCGGCTGATGGCAGGGACAGTAGCGGCGGGATGGTCACCGGATCCCGCGGTGAGCTGGTGGTGTCGGCCGGCGTGGTGGGATGCGGCGGAGCGATCGGCGGCTGCTGCTCCGGGCCTGAGACGTCCACAGAGTTCACCGAGCGTTTCCAGCTCATGTATCCGAGCGCAGCAACCTCTGATCGGACACAGTCCGTCCAAAGCCGGCTGTCGAAGCCGGAGCTAACTGAAGCTAACTGAAAACTGACGGAAACTGCGTAAATCGGCTTCAAAATAATAATAATAATAATAATAATAATAATAATTTATTTATAAAGCCATTTAAAACAACCACAGCTGCAACAAAGTGCTGTACTGTACACATAAAATCAAGAACATTTAAACACATAAAATAAGATTTTTCAACAAAAAATTTTTTTTGTATGAGATGCGTGACGTAACCCCGAAACGTCGTAAGTCGAGGACTACCTGTATTATGATGTTCAAATAATTCAATGTTTCTGTGACGTCCTGTTTTTGTTTCTGAACCTGTTTGTTGCTGCAGAGGACAGAATCATCTAGTGGCATCAATGAGGTGGGGGCGCTCCGTCAGGTCGTTAAAGAGGGTCGTCATGAGCAGGCTGCTCGTCTTCTGTCTGACTTGACTCTGAGCCGCAAGGACATGAGAGAGCTGCAGGAGAGACTGATGGTGTCTGAAGCCACGGTCCAGGCTCAGGCTGAGCAGCTGAAGGACTTCAGAGATCTGCTCGGTGGGTTGATCTGCAAAGATTTGATTTAAAAAGTCCACAAAACCACAGTCAGGTCCTGACTTCCCTCTGTGCGTGCAGCAGAGACGTCGGTCCAGCAGGCTAATAAGCAGGTGCAGGTGGACCTCCAGGATCTGGGTTACGAGACCTGCGGCCGCAGTGAGAACGAAGCGGAGCGAGAAGACACCAGCAGTCCAGGTGGTTCACTCAGATCTCCTGTTTGTCAGATCCAAACCCACTCACAGCTCCCGTTTAGTTTTCAGAGTTTCAGCATGCCTCCGCCTTTCTTCTGCTCTCAGAGTTTGATGACTTGGAGATGTGCACATCGCTGTCCCACCATCCGAGCTTTGACGCCGGCTGGTGTTCTGGAAACGGAGGAGCTTGTGAAACAGGGGACGAGACGGCGTCCCTCCAGCATCTGGTCCAGGATCTGCACTCGCAGCTGACCCGCTGCCACAAAGTGATCCGAGGACTGCAACTCCGAGTCCGCTCCTTGTCCACCACGAGCGACTACGCCTCCAGCCTAGAGCGCACCCCTCGGAAGGTACTACCTCCACAGTCTAGGGCGTCTAATGTCTTCTGGAAGTGTTCTGCATTTGTTTCATGCTCATCTTTTAGGTGAACTGGGCGTTTGAGAAATCCCCAGCCCCCAGCGGTGCGGAGGAGGATGAGGGCTGGATGTCTGACACCCAGGGAGTTCGCTCTGGTTCCAGGCCCAGTCGGGAGCTGCAAGAGCTTATGGAGCGAGTCACTTCCCTCGAGGCTCAGCTGAAGACCAACAGAATGGAGGGCAAAGGTCAAGAAGAAGAGGGGAAGTGTGTCTCCTGGCCTGGGTGAGAAGAAATGACTGGAGGAGGAAGAAGAGTTAATTAAAAAAAAAAAAAAAATTTTAAACCTCCTTATAGTTCCTCCTTTGGTTCGTTTTGCGCCTTTCTGATTTACTTCCTTGTTTGTTTGTTTGTTTATTCATTTCAATTAAAAAACACAAAGACAATTTCAAAACAAAGAAAATAAAAATACCTATAAAATGAAAGGCAGCAGAAGAAGAATGAAATCTTATCATTTCTGCCCCTTCTTAACAAAATCAATTCAAACCATCAATTCAAGCAACAATCATAAAAAATACAACAAAATACATAACTTATCACAATTTTACATTTATTTATTAGATATTAACTAACTTATATATTATCAACAATATATTCTTAATCTTTTTCTTAAATATAAATAATGACTTCTCTTTTTTAATATCATTATCCAAACTATTCCATAAACATATTCCCTGCATTAAAGTAGACCTACCCCTTAAACTGGTTATATACTTCGGTTTTACAAAAATATCCGTTCCCTTTAAATTATAACAACTACCGTATTCCTTTTCACAAAATACTCTTGAATGTTTGATGGTAGTATGTGATTTTGAGCTTTATACATAAGTAAGAGAATATTGAAGTCCACCAGATCATAAAACTTAAGTAATTTCAATTGACAAAACAAAATACTTGAAGGATGACAGTAATGCTTTCTTGTGATAATTCTTACAGCTGTTTTATGTAAAATAAAAATAAACTTGGTTATAGTTTTACAAGCTGTACCCCAAACATCCACACAATAAATTAAATGCGGGACAATAGTCATATTGTACAGCAAACACAAAGCTTTATCATTCAGTAAGTCCCTTACTTTATACAGTACTGCCATGGACTTGGATATTTTTGTTTTTACAAAATTAATATGTTGTTTCTTTACTTCCGTTCTGTACAGGAAGTACAACTCCTTGATTCAGGCACAAGCTCGCGAGCTGTCCCACTTGAGGCAGAGGATGAGAGAGGGTCAGGGGGTCAGCCACATCCTGACACAACACCTGGGAGACACCACCAAGGTGCTGCAGTTTGTGTTCGTTCAGTTGTTTCTGTGCATCCCTGTATTCTCACGCTGGTTCAAACTCTCACCACCTTCCAGGCGTTTGAAGAGCTCCTGCGGGCCAACGATGTCGATTACTACATGGGTCAGAGCTTCAGAGAGCAGCTGGCTCAGAGCAGCGCCCTGGCACAAAGAGTTATCACCAAGATAAGTGGACGTAAGGACAATCTCCACGTCGCAGCACAGAAACACACTTCACTGTTGTCGTCCTTTTGCTAAAGCAGCATTAATCCTCCTGTTTTATATATATATATTTTTGTTTTATTGCCACAGGGGAGCGTGCAGAGAGCCATGATGATAAGACAGGTCATGAGCTACTTGCCTTGAGGTTCGTCAACTTGATTATTGCCCACCGCCGGAAGGCAAAGGCAGACTAATGTTTTTGAGTGTCTCATCTGTTACAAAACATCTTATACGACACGAAATGAATTTAAATCAAACTTGCAAAAATATTCATTGGATGAACTTTTGGAAATGACACAACTCAAACTGGCTGCAGCTTGGTCAGTTTTACAGATATTAAACTAAGATTTGACATGAGCATGAGTTTGCTTAAATAAGTATTTTTGAGGTTTGACCAAAATGACTACAAATCCTTAATTTCTCAACATTAGGTGATTTTAGTTTGAAAACTCTTGCATGAAAGGCAGCAGGCAATATGCGGAAAGCTAGGTCCTACATTGTGTGGCAAAAATGTCATCAGGCATCAGTGAATATACTGTACACCTTTTTGTGTCTGATTCAGCCACAAAGCACGCTCTGAAAATTGTGTTTTAGTAAGTGTGCTTTATTGCTTTCATTCAACAATCACAAACTTTAAATCCTCATTTAGAGAAGACAGAGGTGTCACTCAGTGCTCTGACAGTCTTAGCTTGAGCTCATTGACTGTGCAGAGCTCTGACTCTGGTTGAGGCATTAGTTTCCTGTCATGTGACACACACAGTGGTCTTGTTCCTCATGGTTGCTCCAAGTGCCAGGATGGTGCCATTTCATCCATCCTCACGTTATTTGACGGACTGTAGTTCAATAAACAACCTGCAGGTGTCTCACTAGGCAAATCTAAAACTGTGACCATGCAGACGCTGCATGTGCAGCTGAGCCCTGCATCAGGGTTGCCAGATAAAAGTAAAATGTCTTATTTACCCCCCCCACACACACACACACACACTTTTTGTGCACATGTTCAACAAACACAACACACACCTCATATAAGCATATCTTTACTCAGCACATATGACAGTTTAGGTCAACATATTATCATTTTAAAACCACAGTACTATAGTTCATAATTTCTTATCTGGCAATCCGATTGACATGGAAACTACTGCGTTTTCATGTAAACCCGCTCATTTTTAGTTTAGCCCCAATAAACGTTGAAAACGTTGAAAAAACACTAACGTTTCCAGAGGTTGTTCTCATGTAAGTACAGTAGGTGGATCACTTTGACTTGGTCGTTTTAAAAGGAGCTCGCATGATGAAAAAGTGTGGGCACCCCTGATTTAGGTGCTCTTTATTTTTGAGACGTTCTCAGTAAAAACATGTTTGATTCTCGTCCTGTGTGCTCGTGCAGGCTGAGCAAGGAGCTGCAGAAGAAAGACAAACTCATCGAGTCGCTTCACACCAAACTGCATCAGCGTCCAGAGACCCCGTCCAGCTGCCACGCCCTCTCTGAGCCCACTGACCGCTCAGACAGGACCTCCTTGGTGTCTGACGAGTACCAAACCAATGAGGACCTGGAGCTGGGCTCGGACTTGGACACCAGAGAGTTCCAGGAGGAGCAGCAGCAAGGACACCTGTCAGAACTACATGGTACAGTCGAGCTTCATTTTTCTTTATTTTTAGATCCATTTTTCGATTCCTTCACTTCTCATCCCCTTCTTGTAGTCCCTCCATCTCTCCGTCCTCATGGTCTCCTCAAGTCTCCCAGCAGCTGTCCCAACATGCTTTGCTCAGCCACTGTGGGTGTGAACCCTCACACAGCTGGAGGTATGGGACTCAGAGGGCTAAACAAACACCTTTTCACACTTTTTGTTCCTGTACGTTTAATTTGCCATTATTCTCCATCAGCACCTTTCAGTGCTCCTGTTTTCTCCCCTTCTGTCCCCTCGCCGGGCCCTGACATCTGGGGTTATGACCCCCGGCCCAGGGCCCTGTCTGTGATCGCCGTTCGCCCAGAGCTGGACGCGCTGTACAAACAGATGCAGACCAGGGGTGAGGGGCCACAAACAGAGCGTGGCATGGCACACACCTTTGGGTTGTGTGTTTTTATGACTCTTTGATTGTCCTGTGAGCATTTTGCTCAGCTTTTCTTTCCGTTGTGTGATTTCAGGCTTTCCACTTCCCCATGACCAGACTCTGTTCAGTCTCTCACCCGGCGCTCATAACCAGCACGATTTCTCCACCTTCAACCAGCGCTCCCAGCAGGCCTTTCAACAGTACCAGCTTGGTGGCATCTCTGAGGGCCACTCCCTCCACTCCGACTCAGGTCTACTGTCAGGAAGGCCTTTATGGGACATGGAGAACTTTGTTCAGCCAGGTGGAGGGTATGCTGGCCACCAAACAGGAAGCAGCCAAGCAGGTGTGACCAGTTCAGTTTGAAAATGTTATAAGCATCTAGTATTTAAAAACTTGAACCAGCAATGTAACAAATGTATATGCTTCAAGGGATGAGTTTGATAGAGGAGCACCTACAGGAGGTGAGGTGTCTCCGTCAGCGCCTGGAGGAGTCCATCAGAACAAATGAGAGGCTTCGACAGCAGCTGGAGGAGAAGCTGACTTCTACTGGACACGAAGGAGGTGATCTATCCTCCCACATTTCAGTAACTACTATTTACATCATAATGAAATAATTGTGTCTTTTTGTTCAGGAGCACCAACAAACATCTATATTCAGGGCCTGGACGCAGTCACTCAACTGTCTAATGAAGTCAGAGTCCTGAAGGAGGAAAAGCTCGCTCTGCAGTCCCGCCTGCAGGCCAGCACAGGTCCTTCATCACTGCTGGCAGACACCGAACAGAAAGTTGTTGGCTTTCTGTGGCGTCATGTAAACCCATCTGGTGTCTCTTCTTTCAGACACGAACGAGGAGGTGGTGCAGTTGCGAGAGGCGGTGTTTACCGCACACACCCGTCTGAAGCAGGCCGAGCTGGAGGCTGAGCAATGGAAGGAGGAGCTGCGACGCCTTCAGGCTCACACTCAGGAGCAGGGACAGCAGATCCACACGATCAGGCAGGAGCGACAGGCCAGCCAGGACAAAAACAACAGGTTGGTGTGTTTTTAAAAAAAAAGGAACATTCTCCGTCAGGTTGTTGCTTTTGCTTCAGACAGTTGTGATGGTTTGTGTTTGGCCAGGCTGCAGCATGAGGTGTCTCTGCTGCAGCAGCAGCTGAGCGAGAGCAGGGAGCTGATCCACTCCCTGCAGAGTGAACTGCACGTTTATGACCGAGTGTGTTCCAGCACCAAGCCTAACAAAGGTCAGTACATCATCTGAAAGCTTTACTTGTTCGTTTCCAATGATGTTGTTGCATTGGCTTCATCTAGTGGCTGATTGGAGAATAGCTGAACAATTTGCATTTTCAGCCCTTGAGGTTTAATTATTTATTTATTTATTTTGCTAAAAATGAGACAACAACAATAAATGTTTTTTAGACAAAGGACTTTTTTTCCAACCTTTATTTATACAAAATGAGCACAACAAAATCTTGCAATGGCAAACAAGTGTTGAGACTTAAGGCAGGCATTTGAATATTGAAATGCACGCAAATAAAAGTGAAAATATGTTATGTCCATATATAATAT
>JBBPBX010016311.1:31688-45233 GCA_038048925.1 Garcialebias charrua
ATATATATATATATATATATATGGTGCTGTTTTTGTATGATGTCAACCCAGTGACAAGGATTCCTGCAGCGCCAGCCCAATCGTTATGACGTAACGTGTTCCTATACCTGATCTGATCATGGCAAGAGAGTATTGAGCTTTCCGTTTTAATTTTTAATTTAAGAAACTATCTTGTATATGTTTTTTTAACGTCCAGAGGACCAGACTTAGCTTTTTTTGATTTTTCTACCTGGATTATTGAGCATGCATCACTGTGTCAAGTATATGTATTAATGCACTACTACTTATGGGCTTTTCACTTGTCGCTTGTGAACAGGTTGAGTTTTGATTTGTGAAAATTTACAAAATTGCACTGTTCAAGTGTTGTCATTGTGTTAGAGAGAGTAAATGTCATGAATACATTTGACATTAAACATGTTTATGTTTATGTTTATGTTTATTAAATTTGTTCATTTTTTTACAAAAGAAACAATACAAGGCAATCTCATAATGATAGTGTACAAAATGTAAAAAAATGAAAGGTGGCAGAAAGAAGAATAAATCTTATTATATCTGCCCCTTATCTCCAACAATCAGATTAAACAACAGTAGTCAAACCATGTAAACAATAATAATCTTCAACCAACTTTTTCCAACAGTCAGGTTAAACAATAATATTCTTCAACCAACAGTACAAAATTACTAACTCTTTTTAATTTTCTAACTAACAGTACAAAATGACTAACTCTTTCTAATTTTCTAACTAATACAATACACATTACGTTATTTCACATATATTTTTTTAACACATTTGTTTTGATCATTTTTTTAAATGTAAACATTGACTTGGCATTTTTAACTACATTCTCCAAGCCATTCCATAATCTAATTCCCTGGATTGAGGTAGAACGTCCCTTCAAACTGGTTCTGAATTGTGGTTTTACAAACAACTCTGTTCCCTTAAGATTATAACAACTTTGTCTTTTAACAAAGTGCATTTGGATATTTAAAGGTAATGCATTATTTTGAGCTCTATACATAACTGATAAAATATTATAGTCTACCAAATCATGGAACTTCAATAATTTTAGTTGATAAAATAATGTACTTGATGGATGACGGTAATGCTTTCTAGTGATAATTCTTACAGCTCTTTTCTGTAATACAAAAATAGGCTTTGTGATTGTTTTACACGCTTTCCCCCAAACATCAATACAATAGATTAAGTGTGGAACAATGATTGTGTTATACAACAAATACAGAGCTTTATCATTCAATAGGTCTCTGACTTTGTACAGTACTGCTATCGATCTAGCTATTTTTATTCTTACAGAATTTATGTGTTGTTTCCATGTCAGTTTGTCATCAATGATAACACCCAAAAACTTCACCTCATTCACTCTACAAATCTCAACATCCTCAATTTTGAGTGGAACATCAACAGTTTTCTTTTTATTACCGAATATCATGTAATTAGTTTTTTCTAGATTTAATGATAATTTATTTATTTTAAACCAAGTTTGTATCTTGACAAATTCTGTCTTTATCAATTCTAACATTTGTTCTATATCTTCACCTGAACAGAAAAAAGTGGTATCATCAGCGAAAAGTACACATTTAAGGAGTCCTGACACATTTACCAAGTCATTCACATATAAAATAAAAAGCTTTGGTCCAAGTACAGAGCCTTGGGGAACTCCACATGTGATATTACAGAGGTCAGATCTTACATCATTTATTTGTACAAATTGTTTCCTATTTTTTAAGTAGCTAGATACCCACTGTAATGCTGGTCCTCTAATACCATATTTGTTCAGTTTTTCAAGGAGAATGGTGTGATCAATAGTATCGAATGCTTTTTTTAAATCAACAAAAATACTGATACAATGTTGTTTTTGATCGACAGCAGTAGTTATTTGTTCCATTAGTTCCATGAGAGCCATTGATGTAGAGTTTTTTGATCTAAACCCATACTGACTGTTGCTTAGAATATTTTGTTTATCTATAAATTGGTCTAGTCTGTTCACAAATAGTTTTTCAAGAATTTTTGAAAACTGTGGTAACAAGGATATAGGTCTATAATTGTTGAATACACATTTATCACCATTTTTAAAAAGAGGAACGACCTTAGCTACTTTCATATTATCTGGAAAAATTCCTGTTGAAAATGATAAGTTACATATGTATGTGAACGGCTCAATAATATGGCTCATTATGTCCTTTACAAACATCATATCCATGTCCACCCAGTCTTTCGATCTCTTGTCTGTAAGATGTTTTACTACATTCATTATTTCCTCTTTGTTAGTTCCAAACATAATCCAAGTTGAAGTATTACATCATTTTCAGCCCCCTATTTAGCATCTGCATTTGGTAGCAGGTCAAACTGATAAAGACCATGCAGAATAATGTAGTATTTTAATTCCACAGCAGAGAAAGTTATGTAATCGCTGTAAGTAGGTCTAGAGGGGAAGTATCGATATTGGTATTGGTTATCGGCCAAATAAGTATTAACATATTAACATCGGTTATCGGCCAAAAAAATCCAATATCGTGCATCCCTAGTCTCAAACACTGCGAATGATGTCGTGTCCACAGCTGTATTGTCTCTTCGCTCATCCACATCTGCAAGTAGTTGTGCTTTTCACATTTTCATCAAAGCTG
The DNA here is from genome assembly GCA_038048925.1 of Garcialebias charrua. Taxonomy (NCBI): domain Eukaryota; kingdom Metazoa; phylum Chordata; class Actinopteri; order Cyprinodontiformes; family Rivulidae; genus Garcialebias; species Garcialebias charrua. Next base: position 34,332 of record JBBPBX010016311.1, read on the forward strand.
AATGTTTGACGCAACAAATCAAACCTCGCTGTTGTGTGGTTTTTGTTTTCAACTAAGTGGAGTGACATTCTTTGTAAACATGTCTTCACTTTGTTTATGAGAGTTTTATAAGGAGATAGATAACCAGACATTTTTCATCTAAAAATGAACAAATATAATTGAACCAGGAAACAATCTGCCTTTCACCTCATACAACCATATCTAAAAAATAATGTTGGGTTCACTTACTTTCATCATGTATGTTCAGAAATTTGTTTTTATACCTTTTATCTCTCTAGAGATCTGCAGACCTTGTTTCACAATAAAAACAAGCTTAAATATATGATTGGTTTATTATGTTTTCAATAAATATTAAGTTATTAGATCAGTCTTTTGTGCATCCGTTCAGTTTACAGACTGTAAAACAAACGGTGTTATACGCCTTCTTTCCTCTGATTGGTTCTGGAAGTTTTCTGAGCAGCGCCCAGTACTTTTTTAATTTTTATTTATTCTTTATTCATTTCAAATTTACAATATACAATTCCACGTATATAAAAAAATCAAACATTAAATGAAACGAAAGGAAGCAGAAGAAGATAAAATCTTATTATGTCTGCCCCTTTTTAAACAAAATTAATTCAAACAATCAATTCAAACAATAATAATCCACAAAAAATAGTACACAATAAATAACTCATCATACTTTACCATTCATAAATTTTGAAACAAATCAATATATATATATTTTTCCACCAACCTAATTTTATTCATTTTTTTAAACAAAATACAATAGTATATTGTAGTCAACCAAATCATAAAATTTCAGTAATTTTAATTGGCAAAACAAAACATTTGATGGACGGTAATAATGCTTTCTAGTGATAATCCTTATAGCTCTTTTCTGTAAAATAAAAATGGGCTTAGTTATAGTTTTGCACGCTGTACCCCAAACCTCAACACAATAAATTAAATGCGGGATTATTTTGTCTTGTGAGCTGTGTCGTCTGATCTACTGTCTGACAATAGACATTAAAATATAATGTAAAATAAAACAGAATATACCAGAGAAGTTCTATGAGCCAAGTATTAGGCTAATAGATGACATTAACAGTGTTTACCTCATTATGCAGAGCTCGAGCCATTTTTTTAATATGATTATCTGAAACCGTAATGGTATACATGACAACAAAAAAGATAGAGAAAACCTTTAGGTTTATTTAAATACTTGATAAGAAGATCATTGTAAGAAAAAGAAAAAGAACAATTATAAACGCAGCAAGTTCCATCTCCTCGTTTGACTCTAAATATCAAAGTAAATAAACATGTTACCCAAAAAGTCAAGAACATTTCCTCCCAGTTTTAACTGGTTCTGGAGGGATCAGTGAAATAAAAGCGTCTTGTTCTCTGTTCACGTCCAGATGAGATCTCAGGAGGTGCTGCCAGAGACCAGCCTGCTGATGGCGGCGTCCTGAGGACCTGCGGCGCTTCTGGACCCTCGAGGACTGCAGACAGTCAGCGTCTGGCGGCGAGGAAGCGCAGCAGCCAATGCCTGCTTTAGACTTTTAAAGAACCAGCCTCAGTGCTATGACCTCTGACCTCTTTGCTACACCAGCCAAGTCCCTCCACCTTACCTTTCCTCCTGTTCCGCATACCAACCTTAAAGCTCCATCCTTTTTTCCTGCGAGCAGATTAATCTGCACCTTGAGCTCCACCCTCCCCACCTGTTTGTGACTCCCTCTCTATGTATCGTTGTCTTTTAGTGAAACAGAAAACAGTCAGCAACTTGCCTCGTCACGCGTGCAACAGAGAGTTGACTGAAAAGTGCTTCTGGTGGTTTCAGAGATGTACGTCCTGCTGATTGATCTGTCTTAGCTGCTTGTCCACGACTGCACTCATGGGGTTTTGTTGCACACGCTGTCTCTAACACATCTGAGAGCAGTCACACGAAGCTAGACAGGCTGGGGATGAAAAACGATGTTTGTGCATGTTGAAAATGGCTCGAGAGAGGAATTCTGCACCCGTAGTTTGAACTGTGCTCACTCAAAGACAACCCACCTGCATCTTTAATCTTGTGGCTTTTTTATTTTATTTTTTGATTAACACCTTTTTGCAAACGCAATGCAAAAATAGATCTCATAAGCTATCACTGCACACGATGGAGGAATGTAGTGTAGTTCAGCTGTGTGTGTATTTATGGAGGAGGCCTGAGAAGGCAGCCATCAGCCAAGGTTTATTAATAATTTGCCAGTGCCAGAGAAAAGGTTAAGTATCAGATCAATTCTTTTAGGTCTCAGAAGTGTGTTTTTGGCATCAAACTGCAAAAGTGTTGAATAAATGAAAGAACGTGGAGCCATTAGAGTGACGTTTATGTTAAGAGAACTCAAATGGAACCAGACTAAACAGACTCCTCTGCAGGAGACCTCATGTGAGCGTGTGCAATAATGATGTTTCTTCAGTAATTACTCTGCACCGGTTGTAATTCTCTCTATTTGTCCACGGTTTGATCACAACCAGTGTTAACGATTGTACTCACATCTTGAGTGTTTATGCATGACAGAGTTCGTGAAAACTGAAACGATGGAGCAGAGAAATGCCAAAGTTTGAACTTTGAACTCTTCGCTCTGACCTGCCTGATCCATGTGAATGGTTAAATAAAAAAAACACCCCCACAGGATCAACCACAGAGTTATAAATATGACTTTTTGTTTAACAGACCTTTAGAACAGAGACGGTGACCGTTAGACAGCTGATCAGTTGATTGGAAATATTTATTTGGACCAAAACTCAAAAGAGAGGATTTATTTTTCTTTCTAGCGAGGCAATGTTCTAATCTCTTAATGTTATATATCTTGGTTTAGGTTGTTTATTCCCATGGCAATGGCAAAAATAATAAGTTCATCCAAACTTTGGCAGGCTGTTTGTCCTATTTGTTCAGTTCAGCATCACATTTATTCAGTTTTTTTTTATGTATATGTGCCATTTTGAGCTGTAAAATACCTGCTTTCATGTGCGAGTGTGTTGATGTGCACGTGTGTGAGTGTGTGTGAGAACATCCAACGTTTGCTTTTGGCAAAGTTGGTTATCTGGGTAGCTGTGCAATAGCTCTTTTGATTTTGATGTAAAACATCAATTTTGTGCGTGCTTTTCTCTACCTCCTGCAGTTTATAGTGAGGGTGAAACACTTTTAATCAGTGTGTATCTGATTACAACAAACCATGTTGTTATGCTAATCATCTTACAAAGTGCTGGTTTGCTTGACTTGAAACGGCCTTGATAAAGCTTCTACTTGATTTCTGCTGAAGGAGGTTTTGTTTACGCTTTTTTTTAAAAAGTTGCCATGCAAGGTGGGTCGGAAATTAATAAGAGAAGTTTTAAATGATTTATTCAAAATAAAGGCAGCTTCAGGAAATGATTGTAAAGCTCTAAATCCACAGAGCACCTTGTTGGAGCGTAAACAAAGCCTTTTTTGCTTTTAGGAAAAGAACCAAACGGTGAATTGATGTAATGTTGGTGTTGAGTTGCATATGTATATAGTGCTATCTGATTGGTGCAGACATTATTAAGGTGTGCATATAGTGACTCAGGACTCTTCTTGATCCTGACTTCGGTGTGTTGTATTGGCAAAAGTAACAGCGATGGGATGGAGAATTTTGAGAGAAGATCAAAATAAAACACTGTAAAAGCAGTGTGTGGTTTATCGTCTTTTTTCTCACGAGTTGTGTATTCCAACATTTGTTTCTATTAAAATTAATTCATCGACCCATTTATTAGGTTATGTGGCATAGTGTGTTATCTGCAGCTAACAGCAGTGAGAATACTCAGTTTGATCCATTTCTCAAAAGGAAATAATTTCCTTTTATATGGCAAATTGAAAAACATCTGGGAATGACGTCACTCCTGACTACTTGACTGTTCCAGCTGCAAGTTGTAAACCAGTGGGATTAATGAATTGTTGCAATCACAAACCAGTCTAGATGCATTTCGTTTAGATACTGCAACACGTTCTCAAACGGTTTGAGTGAATATGATACAAACTGACAGCAGCGCAGCAAATAGTTTCGTCTCTGGTTTCTGTACACACGGCAGCCTTGTTAGATTTTGAGGTCAAGGTTGAGCCACTCCAACCAGGGCCCCTTCAAGAACAAATTCCCAGCCTTCAAAACAAGTCAAACACTAAACTTATCAGTTTGAGTAAACATTATTTTAAGTATATTTACATTTCGAGTAAACCAGTTAAAGCTTTTGGTCACTTAAAAACAGAACATCCTTGCAGGGTCTCCCTGGTTTAGTCTAATGAGACTTTAAAATGATAAGAGCTGTAAGAGCCGTTTTGAAAGTACAAATTCAGATTTATATACATTATTTTACTGTGCTGCCTGTTTGTTTATCACTACTTGCAAGTACAAAGGAATTATTAGCCCAAGTAATGTAAGATATTTACAGATTAACAGTGTGCTATCTGCAGATAATCACACAAGATGATGTTTAGGCAGTGGTGGACAAAGTTCTCAACTCTGGTACTTCAATAAAAATATTGATACTCGTGGTCAAATCTTACTCAACTACAAGTCAAAGTTACTCAGTCAATGGCTTACTCTAAAAGTTACTGAAATAAATACTTAAGTATTCAAAGTACAAGCTGTATTTTCTAACATCAGTACACTGTACATTGCTGTATTGTTTGATGATGTACGGTAATTCTAAATCCTTCCCAGGTGCGAGTGGCGACTGTGATTGGTTCCCCTAGGAAAGAACATCAGCAACAGCAGATTACAAAGCTGAGCCAAAAGGAACAAGTAACAAGCATTTTAGAAATGTAGTGGAGCGAAAGTCTAAAGTTCCCAAAAACACAAATACTCAAGTAAAGTCAGAGTTTCTTTATTGTCATTCACAACCCATGTGTGGAATGAAATTATGTAGACAGGGTCCCAGTTACATCCAATAAAATATAAAAGAAAACAGTAATAACATCTAAGATATGAACTAAGAAAAACAAAAATAAATACTCTAAGCACTAGCATAAAATCAATACGTCGAACAGCAGCATGAACATGAGCATGAGTCTGTATGAGATGAGCATGAATGAACACAGCATGAAACAGATCAGCAACATGAAACAGATCAGCAACATGAAACAGATCAGCAACATGTGATTTTCACAGTGATTATTCTGGTTAGAGATTCATGAGTCTAACAGCCTCAGGGTAGAAGCTGTTCCTCAGTCTAGTGGTTCTACACTTAATGCTCCTCAACCTCCTTCCTGAGGGGAGCGGGGCAAAAGTGTGTGTGCTGGGTGAGTGGGGTCCTTCATGATGCAGGTGGCTCTCTTCCTGCATCTGGAGGTGTAAATGTCTGTGATGGTGGGGAGACTGACTCCAACAGACTTCTGTGCAGCCTTCACCACTCTCTGCAGAGCTTTTCTTTCTGCAGCTGTGCAGCCTCCATGCCACACGTTGATGCTGGAGCACAGGATGCTCTCCACTGCACACCTGTAGAAGGAGGTGAGGACTGAGCTCAGACCAGCTCGTCTCAGCCGTCTGAGGAAGTAGAGTCTCTGATGACCTTTCTTGATCAGGCTGGTGGTGTTGTTGCTCCAGCTGAGATTATCATTCAAGTGTACACCCAAGTACTTGTAGCTGCTGGTGCCTGTACCAGCTCTCCAGGTGTTCCACCTCCTGCCTGCAGCTGGACTCATCGTTGTTTGTGATGCATCCAACCACCACTGTATTATCTGCAAACTTTACAATATGACTGCCTGGATGGGTAGGTGCACAGTCATACTGAAAGTAAAGATACTTGGAAAATATACTTAAGTACAGCAATCAATAATAATAATAATAATGAATTCAATTTATACAGCACTTTTCATTAATAAAAATCTCAAAGTGCTACAACAAAAAACATGTGATAAAATCAAGTAAAATCAATAATAATGTCAACTAAGATTAAAGACAGAATCATGTGGAGGCAGAATAGGCCTGCTTAAAAAAATAAATTAATTAATAAAACAAGTGATAAAATCAAGTAAAATCAATAATAATAGTGGTAGACGTACATTTACTCAAGTAAATGTACGTCTACCACTGTAGGCCATGAATGACATCGTGCTTTAGATGTTATATTTAAAAGGTGAAATCAATGCCGCCCTCGTGCATCATCTCTTGGCTTTTCACCCTTTTTCTTTAATAAGAAGGCACGCATGAATGTCTTTATACAAGTATCAGAATTAAGGCATATTTCTGTATTTGTGCACACAAAGTTTCAGCCAACAAACTTAGGATCCTTTTTGTCCTTCAGAACGTCTGTAGACACACCCTGGGGTGCACGCTCCAATTACAGCAACAAGGTGAAAAGTCAGAGGTCCTGACAAGCAAAAACATGCAGATGAATTATTGTCTGCTGGTACGATGTCGTTCAAGCTTTAAAGAAACACGCGGGGTCAGGAATTAAAACGGTTATGTTGATGTTAACATGTTTTTGATCTAACTTCTAACAACAGAGGTTTGATGAATTATAAAACCCGCCAATGTGTCCAAGTATTCTGCAAAAAAAAAAACTTCTGGCATTGTTTCAACACCAACACAAGCTATAAACCGTCATTTGGCTGATCGGCAGAGGAATAGCACAAACACCGAGTTTAGCAGGAGCACCTTCAATAAAAAAAACAAACACAGGCTGCTGTTAGAACCAGTATTTTCCGTCTTTATTTGCAAACAAGTAAAACTTTGTCCAGTGGATTCTCACACGGTTTCTGCAAAGCGTTTTGAAACATTCGTTAAACGGCTGCAAACTTCAAGTCTTGGTTTTAGCTTTAAAGCTCCATGGCACTGCTCAATACTTTTTCTTAAAATGTGTAAATCTAAAACTCTTTTAGGACAAAACATTACAGAAAGGAGCAACATTAAGAAAATACTTTCAGAGCATCGAGCTGAAAACCAACTACAGTACCGTATTTTCCGGCCTATAAGTCACATTTTTAAACTAATTTTCATGTCCTGCGACTTGTACGGTGAAGCGACATATTTAGGGATTTTTTTCCCATATTTTTAGACCAATTTTTGGCTGAGATATGACCGTTTCCATTCATTCTGACGAAAAAAATGGAGCAGTTCCACTTTCGGCCGCTAGGGTCCACCGACCGTTCCCAGCTCATGTGTCCGACAGCAGACTCATCTGGTCGGACTCACTCTGTCGCAGCACGGCCTCCTGCTCTCTGGAGGTCTGAACTACTGTTAGCTCTGTGTTTTACTGTTAGCAAAATAGCTCAAGAACCACCGGACAGATTTTGATGAAACTTGCAGAAAGTAATCACTGGATGGACATTTACAACTGATTAGCTGTAGGAGATGTTTGAGCTAAAATTCGATTTATTTATAATTTATTTTCGCAGTGTGCACGCATGTTTGGAAGACCGTCAAAGCGAAACAATTTAAATCCAGCTGATTTGAACATTACGTTAATTTTTAAAGGAAAAGTTCAGCTCAGAAACACTTTTGCTATAATGTCAGCAAACATATTTTTTTAAGGTGTATATTTTGTTAAATTTTAAACAAATGAAGCGTCTGCTTCGCAGCACAGACGTAGCGAAACTATTTTTTTAATTCAGCTGATTTGACCATTGCGTTCATTTATTAAGGAAAAGTTCAGCTCAGACACATCTTTGCTATAATTTTCAACAAACAAATAATTGTTTTTAAGTGTTAATCTTGTTCAAGTCCTACCGTGCACGCTCCTGTGGCCATTTCGCAGCCAATCTATTTTGGGCAAAACACCGGCCCACATTTCCGGGTTGTCACCGCTGACGCGTAACATACGCGACGCGTCAGCGGTGACGCATAATAGATGCGACGTATACGGAGGTGCGACACGTTTATGGATTTTCCCACTTAATTGGACATAATCGGACTAATGCGACATATAGGGCGGTGCGACTTTTCAGCCGGAAAGTACGGTATTTGAGCTTTTTATTTTATTTTTTGCAAGTCTGTAGAGAATCAACTTGAAGCATTTTCCATGCATCAAAAAAATACAGCACAAAAATATTTTTAAATAAAGTGAACAAACGACAGTTTGTTATAGCCCTGTTAATGGTTCTCAGCAGACTGCAGACATTCAGAGGGACTGGGCAGGCCCGTTTGTGACTACATGTAACAAAATACATTCATGTTGGAGAAACGAAAAAGAAAACAGGCAAGCCAAGATAGTCAAATCTAAAAAAAAACATTTAAATGTAACCTGAGATGCTACAGAGGCTGCCTGCTGCATAGTTAAACACTTACATCATCACACCCGCTTACAGGACGGGAAACACACAGACTTCTGTCAGAAAAAAGGCAACAATAGAAACTGAGCACACATCTGTCCAACATTCCTCATCTGGAGGCTTTTGGTTTATGAAACAGATTCCAATCTCGCCACCAAAGGACAGTGTGTTTTTTTCAAAGTGGGACACTGGGCCTCTAAGAACTGTTTGAGGAAAAGGACAGAAGTCCAACTGTATAGAAGCCTATCACCCATTCCAACCATGGACAGCCCCTTAATAATGTTAATTAGGAATTATTTTTTCATAAAAGTTCTATTTTTGTTCTGGCGAAAGAGCATTAAATACTTCATGCACACAAATGGTGTACTATATTTTTTTGCCTAACCCAATGAGAATTGATAACAGAATTGATAAGGAATTGAATCGATAAATGATATTGATAAAGGATTTGGTATTGCTAATTTCTTAACAATTCCCATCCCTAGCCTCTACTTATGACAACAGATTGAGAAAGAACTGATCTTTTTTTATATATAATGGTACAATATTGCACTAAAAGTTACAAGTCGCTACAAGTCACTCTTATTCTCTGAATTCAATAAATACATTTTTAAAAATATGATAACAAAAATGCACAAAGTGCAGTTTTTAAAGCCAACTCGGCGTTTTGAAAAGTTCTGACCTTCTCCAAATCCAAATACTGTATTCTCAAAGAACATTAACAGCCTGTTCAGATTTTTTTTTAATTTATTTGCTGAACTGTTAACTCACCTAGATCTTCTAAAATGTCTAAAGCTTTTTTACAATGACCTAAGGTAGTAGAAGATTTAAAAAAAATAATAATAAACCAGCAGACTTTATGTGGTACAGCAGTGGACGTACAGTACACACATGAAATAAAGTTTTTGGTTTACTTTAGTAGCCTCTTGCAGACACGGACACATTTGTTGGTACCTCACAGCTCACTGAAACAAGGGTTGATTTCTAGAAAACATGTTTCAATGAAAGGCAGTTGTCTAACGTAAATCAGCATGCCTTTAGTGAGTGAACAAAAAGGAAAAATAAACTAGATAAATTGCATTTCCTGTGAAAATGCAGTGTGCATGCTTCTTGCTGAAGAACTTGCTAAAACACAGCTGAAATTAGCCAAAAGCATGCTGAAATGTAGCAGAAATGGAAGAACAAGCCTAAGTTAGCAGAAGAAAGCAGAAAGAATACATATTTGCTGAATTTAGTTTAAATACCGGTAAGCAGAAATTAGCACAAAAATTAAGAAATTTGCACCAAAAAAAGGGCTGAAATTAGCAAAAAATAAATTAATTAATTAAAAAAAAGCTGAAATGGCAGAAAGATGTTTATATTACCAGAAGGAAGTAAAGAGAGCACAATTGTGCCCAATTACGGTAGGCTGAAAGAAGCAGAAATTAGCATAGAAAAATTGAAAATTTCTAAAAAAGCTGAAAAGTAGCTAATAAAGCAGAAAGAAGCTTAAATTACCAGAAGGAAAAGAACATTTTTGCTGAATTAGTCTGGAAAATGTTTAAATGATCGTGAAAAATGTGGATTTAGCCAAAAAAAACAAGCTAAAATTAGCATAAAACAGCTTAAAAAGTAGCTGAAATAGAAGAAAAGGCTAAAAACGTGCATAAATGAGTTGAAAGGAGTATAACAAGCTGAAATTAGCTGAAACAAGTTAGAAGAAGCACAGACATGTTGTAGTTAGAAGAAAGGATCTAAAAGGATCATAAAACAGCTGAAAAAATAGCTGAAACTAGTTGAAAGTAGCTGAAAAAATGTTAAATTTGCACAAGGAAGCTGAAAGAAACCGAAGCAGAACAAAATGTGAAAGGAGCATTAAAAGCAGATCTAAGGATTTGAAGGATTTAAAATGAGCTCAATTCATTTTTATGAGGGAAAAAATAAGCCGAAAAGGTTAAATATTTCAAAAAGCTAAAGCTGCACCAGTACCAAAAGTCAAAGCAGGATTGTCCAGAACAAGCTGAACATTTTGATATGTGATTTGTTGAAATAGCACAAAAATTGTGCAAGAAAGATGTCAAAAAACATACAAAAGAAAAATGGACCACAACAGTGCGAATGCTTCATAAACATTCACACTATTATTTGTCGTTTATTCTACGAAGATTTGATAAAATAGTTTCATGTTTGCTGGGACTCTTAAATAGATGATTATCTTTTCATTCTAGCTACATTTAAAACTACTGGTACGTGTTTGACTTTAATTAGTATCAAAGGTGCCTTCTACATTTTTATCATTCAGCCGGTTTAAAGGGAACAAAGGGGCCGCTGGGTACTTTAGCATCACTGCGCTCCACAATGAGCGAGGAGCAGAGAAATCAAAGGTTAGCGCTGTCTGAGGAGCACTGGAAGAACATTTTAGATATCTGTGTTAAAGGCTTCAAGGCTGTCTCCAAGCAACATCATGTTCCAGTGCCTACAGCTGACAGTATTCTTAAAAGTTAAAAAGTATGAAGTTCATGGGACTGTAGCCAAACTCCTAGAATGTGGACGCAAGAGAAAATGCAACTCCGTGTCAATCAGATCAATAGTGCAGATGGTCAAACAAGAACCAAAGATACAACCCATAACTGTTATCCAAGGTCAAGGTACGTCCCTTTGTAATCGCCACCATCCGTAAC
>JBBPBX010016312.1:0-15311 GCA_038048925.1 Garcialebias charrua
CAAGTCACCATTGTCTGCATACATGCCAGCCTTGTCTGCATACAAGTCACCATCGTCTGTGTACAAGTTACCATCATCTGCGTACAAGTCACCATCGTCTGCATACATGCCAGCATCGTCTGTCTACAAGTCACCATTGTCTGCTTACAGATATAGTATAGTAACCACAGCCAGCAAACTGTTAGGGACCCCTCTGTCAAGTATGGAAAAGATATACATGGACAGAATTATGAGGAAGGCAAACAAGATTATAGCAGACGACACACATCCCCTCAGATCCTCATTTGAGTTGCTTCCTTCAGGGCGAAGGTATGGCCTTCCTTTATTCTCAAGAAACAGGACAAAATTTTATTTCATCCATCCATCCATCCATCCATCCATCTTCTTCCGCTTATCCGGGGTCGGGTCGCGGGGGTAGCAGCCTAAGTAGGGAGGCCCAGACTTCCCTCTCCCCAGCCACTTGGAGCAGCTCCTCTGGGGGAATCCCAAGGCGTTCCCAGGCCAGCCGAGAAACATAGTCCCTCCAGCGCGTCCTGGGTCTTCCTCTGGGTCTCCTCCCGGTGGGACATGCCCGGAACACCTCACCAGGGAGGCGTCCAGGAGGCATCCTAACCAGATGCCCGAGCCACCTCAACTGGCTCCTCTCGATGTGGAGAAGCAGCGGCTCTACTCCGAGTCCCTCCCGGATGACTGAGCTTCTCACCCTATCTCTAAGGGAGAGTCCAGCCACCCTGCGGAGAAAACTCATTTCAGCCGCTTGTATCCGAGATCTTGTTCTTTCGGTCATAACCCAAAGCTCATGACCATAGATGAGGGTGGGAACGTAGATCGATCGGTAAATTGAGAGCTTTGCCTTTTGACTCAGCTCTCTCTTCACCACGACAGACCGGTACAGCGCCCGCTTCACTGCGGACGCTGCACCTATCCGCCTATCGATCTCACGCTCCAGTTTTCCCTCATTCGTGAACAAGATCCCGAGATACTTAAACTCCTCCACTTGGGGCAGGACCTCCTCCCCGACCCGGAGAGGGCATGCTACCCTTTTCCGGCTCAAGACCATGGCCTCGGATTTGGAGGAACTGATCCTCATCCCGGCCGCATCACACTCGGCTGCAAACCGCTCCAGTGAAAGTTGTAAATCACGAACTGATGAAGCCAGTAGGACCACATCATCTGCAAAAAACAGAGAAGCGATTCTAAGGTCACCAAAACGGATCCTCTCAACACCTTGGCTGCGCCTAGAAATTCTGTCCATAAAAGTTATGAACAGAATCGGTGACAAAGGGCAACCTTGGCGGAGTCCAACTCTCACCGGAAACGAGCCTGACTTACTGCCGGCAATGCGGACCAAGCTCTGACACCGGTCGTACAGGGACCTAACAGCCCTTATCAAAGGGCCTGGTACCCCATACTCCCGGAGTACCCCCCACAGAACCCCCCGAGGGACGCGGTCGAATGCCTTCTCCAAGTCCACAAAGCACATGTAAACTGGTTGGGCAAACTCCCACGCACCCTCCAGGACCCTGTTGAGGGTGTAGAGCTGGTCCAGTGTTCGACGACCAGCACGAAAACCACACTGCTTTCATACCACAAGCAATTAAATCATTAAATAATACTAAGGTATCATGAATTACGGAGCTGAAACGTCTTTGCTGTAATGATGGATGATAATTTCATGTATGTATAAGTATGTCCTTTATGTCAATGCCTGCTGACAATGTTGCAAATTAATTTCCCTATGGGGACAAATAAATCTATATCTATCAATCTATCTATCAAGTCACCATCGTCTGCGTACAAGTCACCATCGTTTGTGTACAAGTCACCATTGTCTGCATACATGCCAGAGTCGTCTGCGTACAAGTCACCAACGTCTGTGTACAAGTCACCATCATCTGCGTACAAGTCACCATCATCTGCGTACAAGTCACCATCATCTGCGTACAAGTCACCATCATCTGCGTACAAGTCACCATCATCTGCGTACAAGTCACCATCGTCTGTGTACAAGTCACCATCGTCTGTGTACAAGTCACCATCGTCTGCGTACAAGTCACCATTGTCTGCATACATGCCAGCATCGTCTGCGTACAAGTCACCATCGTCTGTGTACAAGTCACCATCGTCTGTGTACAAGTCACCATCGTCTGTGTACATGCCAGCATCGTCTGCGTACAAGTCACCATCGTCCGTGTACAAGTCACCATCGTCTGTGTACAAGTCACCATCGTCTGCGTACATGTCACCATCGTCTGTGTGCAAGTCACCATCGTCTGTGTACAAGTCACCATCGTCTGTGTACAAGTCACCATCGTCTGCTTACATGCCACCATCGTCTGCATGTGACGAAGGCCGAGACATATTCCAGCGTTAACTGAGAAGCTTCAGAACGTGGGTCCACCTTCACAGCATGGAAGCTGGGTTGTTCAGTCAATCGACTGTTATTCTCATTCAACGCTCAGTTCATTAGGGAGGCGGGTGCCACAACACGGTTCTTTGTCACTTTTAAAATTTTCATAACATTTAACTTTCAAATGAGATCCATCGAGATCTTTTGAATTACTTCAAAACTGTTGAAAGCCACATTAAAGTTCATGCTCAATCATCCAGGTAAAAATCCAACATACAGTCAGGTCACCTGGACAGTCTCTTTTATTGCTGAGATGTTGTTGAAAACCACTTTATTGTATTATTTTGTCCTTTTTTGCTTTGCTGTCTTTTTACCATTTTAGCTAGTATTTTGCTATTTTAAGCATTTGACAANTTCATTCATTCATTCAACCTTTATTTAGTCAGGTAAATCTTATTGAACCTCATGGGCTCATTTACGAAAGCGACCTGCTAAAACTAAAGAACGATGAACAGCAATGGTAGAATTTCCTTAAACAATAAACAATAAACAAACAATAAACAATAGAAAACAAAAAAGAGAAAAAAAAAAGAAATTATTTTTTTTTTTTTTTTAACAAAGTATCAAAAAACTAGCAAAACATAAGGTAGACGTATAAAATCAAAGACAGGAACAAATCTGCATTGCAAAACTTCAACTAGTGCTTTGCTACTTTTAGCTTTTCACTAAGCCTGGTTGATACCAGACCCATGTCCTTCACTTCGCTTTGTACTAGGGTCTGGCATCTCTCCCATAGACAGCGATTTCTCCGTTAGATTTTTGAATGGACCAATCAGAGAACAGAAGGCGGAGTTTTGTTAGTTTAGCCTGGCGAGGTCCAGGCTATTCAGATAAAAAGCTCAGAAACCACTCGGTGGATATTTTTTCTGCTACCAGTGTGTAATTATATGTCTCTAATTTACTGACTGTTGGCCTAGATGAAACATTTGAGATAAAATTCGATTTTTTATCATTTATTTTCGTAGCGCACCCGAGGCTGTTTGGAAAATGTCAAACCGAAACTATTTAAATCCAGCAGATTTGACCATTTCGTGAATTGATTTAGGAACTGTTAAGCTCAGGAACACTTCTGATATAACGTCAGCGGTGAAATATATTTTTTATCAGCAGAGAAATAATAGTTTACCTTGTTTTATTGAAAATTCCTTCGTGGCGGCAGCCATTTTGAATGACGACGTCAGTCGACGTCGTTCAAAACTCCGCCTTCTGTTCTCTGATTGGTCCGGTCAAAATCCTACCGGAGATATCCTTGTCTATGGGACAAGTCCCAGACCCAGCAGTGAAGGGAAATGAGAATTGAGCGGAGCTGCGTAGGAATGGCGAGGGCCAGGCTAGCTTTTCACTAGCATTTTGATTTTTTGGCATTCCGATAACATATTGCTCTGTTTAGTTTTCAGCTGATTTGGGGTTTTTAGCTTTAACAACTCAGTTTCTATTTCTTCACAATTCCAAACAGCGCTCAGTGTTCACACTACATTTTCAAAACAACATTAAAATAAATAAAAAATTGATATGGGAAATAAAACAGATTCAAATAACATAAGCACATTTATAAACTCAATGTACAGTTTAAATATGTATCCAGTGATATCAAAGCCAACAAGAATTACAACTCATAGTGCCACAATAATTGATAATATTTTCACAAATATAACAAATGGGGACGTGATAGGTGGTATCTTAACGACCGACTTAAGTGATCATTTACCAGTTTTCACAATCTATAAAAATGATCAAAGCATCACAAAAGCAGTCACAATGAAGAAAAAGATCATAAACACGTCAAAAAAAGTTTTGGAAAAATTGAAAGAGGATCTAGATAAACAAGACTGGAATGATGTGTATGTTGATGATGCGAACAGAGCATATGATGAGTTTATGAATATCCTGGAAGCTCTGTATGAAAAGAATTGTGTGCAAACAAATTACACAAAGAGAAATACGATTGATCAACCATGGATGACAAAAGGGTTGAGAAATGCTTGTAAAAAAAAGAATTATTTGTATTCATGTTTCTTGAAATTGCGAAGTCAGAGCGCTGAAGAAAAATATAAAAAGTATAAAAATAAATTAGTAGGGATTATAAGGAAACATAAGAAAGAATATTATAGTAAATTATTAGATAAAAGTAATGGTGATATGAAAGCAACATGGCGAGTAATGAATAGTGTCCTGAAGAATCATAAAGCAAAAACTGGTATTTCAAAATATTTTGTAAAAGACAACGATGAAATTCATGATGAAAATGAAATTGTAAATGGATTTAATCAATATTTTGTGAATGTTGGATCAAGCCTTGCAGCTAAGATACCAAAAGTAGATAAAAATGTGATCCACTCAATTACAGGTTGTGCAAATAGTATTTTTCTAAATGGAACTAACAAAGAGGAAATAATGAATGTAGTAAAACATCTTACAGACAAGAGATCGAAAGACTGGGTGGACATGGATATGATGTTTGTGAAGGACATAATGAGCCATGTTATTGAGCCGTTCACATACATATGTAACTTATCATTTTCAACAGGAATATTTCCAGATAATATGAAAGTAGCTAAGGTCGTTCCTCTTTTTAAAAATGGTGATAAATGTATATTCAACAATTATAGACCATTAGCACTTTGAGATTTTTATTAATGAAAAGTGCATTATAAATGGAATTCATTATTATTATTATTATTATTATTATTATTATAGACCTATATCCTTGTTACCACAGTTTTCAAAAATTCTTGAAAAACTATTTGTAAACAGACTAGACCAATTTATAGATAAACAAAATATTCTAAGCAGCAGTCAGTATGGGTTTAGATCAAAAAACTCTACATCAATGGCTCTCATGGAATTAATGGAACAAATAACTACTGCTGTCGATCAAAAACAACACTGTATCAGTATCTTTGTTGATTTAAAAAAAGCATTCGATACTATTGATCACACCATTCTCCTTGAAAAACTGAACAAATATGGTATTAGAGGACCAGCATTACAGTGGGTATCTAGCTACTTGAAAGATAGGAAACAATTTGTACAAATAAATGATGTAAGATCTGACCTCTGTAATATCACATGTGGAGTTCCCCAAGGCTCTGTACTTGGACCAAAGCTTTTTATTTTATATGTGAATGACTTGGTAAATGTGTCAGGACTCCTTAAATGTGTACTTTTTGCTGATGATACCACTTTTTTCTGTTTAGGTGAAGATATAGAACAAATGTTGGAATTGATAAAGACAGAATTTGTCAAGATACAAACTTGGTTTAAAATAAATAAATTATCATTAAATCTAGAAAAAACTAATTACATGATATTCGGTAATAAAAAGAAAACTGTTGATGTTCCACTCAAAATTGAGGATGTTGAGATTTGTAGAGTGAGTGAGGTGAAGTTTTTGGGTGTTATCATTGATGACAAACTGACATGGAAACAACACATAAATTCTGTAAGAATAAAAATAGCTAAATCGATAGCAGTACTGTACAAAGTCAGAGACCTATTGAATGATAAAGCTCTGTATTTGTTGTATAACACAATCATTGTTCCACACTTAATCTATTGTATTGATGTTTGGGGGAATGCGTGTAAAACAATCACAAAACCTATTTTTGTATTACAGAAAAGAGCTGTAAGAATTATCACTAGAAAACATTACCGTCATCCATCAAGTACATTATTTTATCAACTAAAGTTATTGAAGTTCCATGATTTGGTAGACTATAATATTTTATCAGTTATGTATAGAGCTCAAAATAATGCATTACCTTTAAATATCCAAATGCACTTTGTTAAAAGACAAAGTTGTTATAATCTTAAGGGAACAGAGTTGTTTGTAAAACCACAATTCAGAACCAGTTTGAAGGGACGTTCTACCTCAATCCAGGGAATTAGATTATGGAATGGCTTGGAGAATGTAGTTAAAAATGCCAAGTCAATGTTTACATTTAAAAAAATGATCAAAACAAATGTGTTAAAAAATATATATGAAATAGCGTAATGTGTATTGTATTAGTTAGAAAATTAGAAAGAGTTAGTCATTTTGTACTGTTGGTTGAAGATTATTATTGTTTACATGGTTGATTATTGTTGTTTAATCTGATTGTTGGAAGTAAGGGGCAGATATAATAAGATTTATTCTTCTTTCTGCTACCTTTAATTTTTTTACATTTTGTACACAATCATTTATGAGATTGTCTTGTATAGTTTCTTTTGTAAAAAAATGAACAAAGTTAATAAACATAAACATAAACAAAATCGTTTAGTTTCAGTTTGGAAAGAATATAAATAATCCTTTTTCAGATTTCATAGTTTGTTCATTTCAATTCTGAGCAGAACTCAGATCTAGGATCTGTTTGAGATTTTGTTTCGGGAACAGATTGTTTAGTTTTTCTCTTGATAATTATTTAACAGGCAAAAACACAAACAAGACAAACTAATTCCCAGAGACTGTGAAAAGATTGTGGTGCTTTGAAACGCTAAACTCAACTAAATTAAATGTTTCCAAAGCTACAAATTCATTATTTAACCATAAAAGCAAGAACAAACAGTATAGAAAATGCTTTTGCACCTCGCTGAACTGCAGATTTGTTCTTGTGTCTTTAAATTCAGTAAATCTGACGCTTTGAAAGAGAACAAAACCTACATGAGACTAAATATTTCATTCTGCTGAATCCAGCTGTGTGGATTTTTATGGCTTTGTTCTCTGTGTGTGAAGAAGCAGCCACGCGGAACGCCAGATTTTAATTTGTAAAGAAAAAATGATACATTTATTCTACAGTATTGTGCTGCAACGTACCAAAATAATAATAAAAAGTTTATTTTGTTAAAATCTGTTTGATTTGCTGGAATCTGTAACTAGAAACGCAATTTCGGTCCTGTGTATGTCCTGTACATATTGCAGTTCTGACAATAAAGTTGATTTTGACTTTGACTAGAATCCAGAATACAAAACATCCAAAATTAAAAGGTAAAACACTGAATCACTGCGTCTTCACAAAAGACAAATATTTGGTTTAATTTGTCTGAATTTATGATACATTTTCTAAATGCTTTGTCCTGTGGGGCTATTTCTTTCATTTAACTTATTTATTTATTTTAGTTTTTCCGAAAAAGTAAAGGATTCTGTAAATAGTAAAAATCTGGAGTTCATCCAAATGAGGAATGTCTGTAGTTTGTAAAAGTTGTATAAAATGTTCAGAGGACGTAGGAAGGAAAGTGTCAGGTCTTCATCTGATCTTTAGGGATTTATTTCATTATTTGACATTTCCATTAAGATTATTTAACTCCAGATTATTCAGCTTGAAATGGTTGAAATTCTGTTTAATAAAAAACTAACAAGTGAAAGAAAAAAACTTCAGTTATTATTATTATTTTTATTTAAACCTTTATTTTACCTGGAAATAAATCCAGATTATAAATGTATTTTACAAGGAAGTCCTGGAAATTGGAGTTGGACTAAAATGACCCAACCTTTAATGATTCTGAGAGAAATCGGTCAAATGGAGGCTTTTTATGAATAATTATTACGATAAACGTGTTTAACTTAGAGTAATATACTTTCACTGGATAAACTCAACAAGTGATGAATATTTAAAAAAGACTTTAATGTAAAAAATTGTCTTTTTAAAAAATATATAATTTCTGCATCGGGCAGCACGGTGGTGCAGTAGGTAGAGCTGTTGCCTCCCAGCAAGCAGGTTGCTGGTTCAAATCCCAGCCTGGGGCCTTTCTGGGTTGAGCTTGCCTGCTCTCTGTGCTGCGTGGGTTTTCTCCGGGAACTCCGGTTTCCTCCCACAGACTAAAAACATGCGTGGTAGACTGATTAACTCTAAATTGTCCCTAGGTGTGAGACCATGTTTGTCTTATTTGTCTCTCAGTGTGATGGACGTGCAGGGTGTCCCCTGCCTCTTGGACAGCGACTGCTGGACATAGTCCAGTGGCTCCCAGCGACCCAGAAAGCAGACGCAGACAAAGAAAATGGATTTTTAACAACTTGAGCTGATAACTGAAGTGAAGTTTGTGCATTTCAGCGCTGTAGCAACAGTTGTTAATGAAGAGGAGAGAACATGCACGAAGGATTTAGTGAAAGATAATTCCTGCAGATATCATCACCATTTCTTCGCAGGTCAGACATTTTAGATTTCCAGCTTGAGGCTGGTGAGGAACATCTAAATCTACAAGTCAGAGTTTGAGAACCCAAGCGTTCCTGCAGAATTTCTTAAAGACAAATTCTGAGTCCAAAGAAAACACGGCGACAGCTTCAGCCAGGATAAATGTTCACGTCTCAACTAAATCTCATGTATTTATAAAAACAATCCACCAGCTAACATACAGGTGCATCTCAGAAAATTACATACCGTAAACACCGGTGTATAATACGCACTTTTATTGCTCATTTGAATGTCCTGCGTATTATACACCGAAGCGTATTATCTACAGATTTTTTCCCATATTTTTAGACCCATTTTTGGCTCTGATTCGCTTTTTCATTTTGGCCTAAAAATGGTGCAGTACCAGTTTCAGCCGCTATGGGCGCTAATGCACCCTGTAGTCTGTTTACCTGCAGACTGTACCTGGAGACGTATCCTGGCGCCATCTATGCCTCTTATCCACAGGTCCTGTTGGCGCTCGTTCGGGCTCGTTCGTAACTAGTTAACAACTAGTTATGGAGTGTACCCACAGGGTCCTGTTCACGAGAAACCGGTCCTATTTTGGTGCCTGCCTCAACTAGGTACAAAGTACCAGTTCTCATGGGTCCAGTTATGACATCAGCACAGTGTGGTCACTGATTGGTCAGGGGGCGTAGTCCTAGGTCGGAGGGCGGAGATTCAGTCTTCTCCAGTAGGTGGCGGTATGCACCTGAACGTTGTTTGCAATCCGCCAAGAAGAAGAAGAAGAAGAAGAAGTCTTCCAGGAAATGCAAGCTGCCATGCTGCCAAAAATCGAGAACAACAAGTCGGAGGAGCACTTCTCTTCTGGAGTCTATAGTAGATGGTGAGTGTTTTATAACTTTAAACATATTTCCAGTGAGTCATGCAACTCTCTGAGCGTTTTTGGACTGAAAAACCACCGGAGACTTCAGCAACAGCCGAGAGGCTTTTCTGAAAAAAAAAAAAAAGATGGAGGGAGGACTCGGAGCGGCCCCTTTCTCTGAAGAAAAATACATAAACAATTATTTAGCTGTCAATTATAGCATAGGTGTGTCTCAGTCTAACGTTTTCTTACTAAAAACGTGATTTAATAATCTGCTGTAAAGATAGTTTGGCGCTTGGTGCTGTTGCACGCGCGTGCGGGACGACAACAACAAGGAAGAAGGCATGCGCTCGTTTATCTTAAATTTAACAACAAAAAAGCTCCTAAAGAATTGTTTCTTAGCTGTAAATTATAGCAGAGTTGCGTGTCAGTCTATCATTTGCTTAATAAATGCACTTTAATGGTCAAATTCACCGGGGTGGTGCAGCTGTTTTTGGTTTAGTCTAAATGGAAACGGTTATATCTGTCCAAAAATGGTTTATAAATATGGGAAAAATTCGATAAATATGTCACTTTGGCCTATAAGTCCCAGGGCATGTAAATTTTGTTAAAAACAGAGACTTACAGGCAGAAATATACAGTACAGCTGTTATTATTTTCCCCTATTTGAATTTTGCATGTGTTCAATGATGAATTATTTTAAACTATTCTGGTTTCAAGTTTCAAGTTTTTTGTTTGCCATTAGAGTTATGTTGTGTGTGTGAAAAGTTAAATAACTATTTGCCGTGGGTTAGATTTAAATAACAAGTAGGTCAGTGCTTTTTATTGAGGCAAGAAGCAACTTGATGTATCCAGCATACAAAAATAGTTATAAAACTACATTTACTACCAAACTTTAGGAAGAAAATTACAGTAATTTATCACTTTACTATTAGTTGCTCTGAACTGAAATACAATGGTTCCAGCTCAGTGTTGTAGTAGTATTAAAAACATTGTAATGGCATTAAATTTATATTAATAGCTATTAGAATTAATTCAAGAAATTCTGTATATACACTATCTTAACAAATGAGGCTCACACTGTTACGTCGTCATTACTTGGCATCAATGTTAACTGTACTTTGTTTCTGTTTTTGCACTCTTTTTTTGATGCAGACAGTGTCCATGAAGAAGAAGAAGGCTCTTCAGATTCTGTTTCTGACTCTCCAAGCCTTCCCACTTCAAACCCTTCCCCGACCACTGAATCTCCAAGTACAGCTTCAAGGAATTCTACATCCACTCCGCCGGTCAACACGCAGCAGAAAGGCCCCACCCAACACCCCTTACTAGGTATGAAGCAGCACCAAACGTGTCTAACATCACGTTGATAGTAATTTTGTGTTGTGTTTACTATTTTCTTGTAAAACAACGTACATGTAGTAAAACTACATTATCAATTATTCAATTGTGTTAATGCTAAAATGTATTATTCATTTATTACTTTAACTTTCATTCATCAAGTTTATAATTCATATTATTCAGTGTGTTTTTTTTTGTTGTTTTATGATGGCCTTGTTCTTTTTCTAAATTCACACAAACTCTTGAAAAAGAATACATGTCATTTGTTTATACCCACTTGCTTACCACCATAAAGGTGCAAGATTGCTTTATGAAGAGAATCATATTCCTGATGTTACGATCTTTTTTCAAAATTAGCAGGAACTAAAACTTCAATAACGTATTTAAAAACTGTATCATTCTGTACTTCATTGTCTAACAGCCATTTTCTTGTTTGTTCTATCTAGGTCATAGAAAGCGCAAAGCGACAACTGTAGCTGAAAGCTTTATTACAGCTCAGACTGAACAGGAGGAGAAGAACCGGGCACAGCGAGAGGAACACTTCCGGTTAACCATCGAGGAAGCCCAAAAAGCACGTGAGGCCGCTGCTGCGGAGAGTCAACGTCAAGCTGACGCAGCGAGGGAGCAGGAGCAAGCCATTCTGAGGGAGGAAATGGCTTTAAGAAGAGAGGAAGCAGCACAACGAAGGCAGGAGGCTGACCAGAGGGCTGCTTTCAATCAAGCGCTCCTTGGGGTGCTGGAAACGGTTGCCCGTTCCATGGCAAACCGATAAGTTACGAGAGATGTATATTTCTAAACCTTAAAAAAGTTTTTTCTTGTTTTGTATGCCTTAATTTCTAATAAAAACACAATTGTAAGTTGTGCTTCCATCTTATCTTCAAAAGTGAAGCGCTTACAGCATTTTTGTTGTAAGTCAATAGTGTAGGATAAGCAAAGTAACTTTGTTTTTTTTTAACCTATAACGACACTGGTGAAGATTCTATGTTATCCTTTACATGTCAAATCCAAACCAAAATGGATAAAAAAAAAAAAGACTTTCATTTGAAGTGAAGACATTTCGCTAATCATCTGAGGAGCAATGTCAATTTAATGAAAAATGGAGTGTGTGAATAAAGTTATAAAGCTGTGGCGTTCTGTAAGCTTGCAAAATGGAGATTGTTCGGCATGTGTCAATCTCCATAACCCAAGCTCACGGCAAAGCACAGCTTTATAACTTGAATCACACACACACACTATTTTTCATTAAATTGACAAAGGTCCTCAGATGATTAGTGACAGTTACAAATAAGGAGTAGCTTTTCTATTGTTTTGTTTTTTCTGTAATGAGTACTGGAAATTGTAGCCATAATACATTATTTCCATGTTTTGTAAATCAATCTACATAGCAGTACAGTTATAAAGGTGTAGGATTTGTGTAATCTGTTTATAATCATCCTCATTCAGGAGTTTCTCCATCATAGCATCTCAAACACCTGTGGCCTGATGTCCATCCTGTGGATCCAGCAGCTTCTGCAGCATGTTTACCCAAGGTCAAAAAATATCTCCGTGAGTTTGACTGGTAAAATGGAGCACAGCAGGATTTAAATTTAAAACACTATAGCCATGTTTTTCAAATCATGTAGTTTTTTAATGGATAGAGGATCAAATCGAAGTTAAAAAAGCCTAGCTTCCTCTTGCTAAACATCACTTCAATTGTTGAGATAATGTGCGATAGCTTAATTTAATAAGCTGCAAGGTTAAGCATAAACACTAAAAGGTTTTTCCAGAGTCCAATGTAATGTAGTTTATTAATAAGTAATGAACTATGCTATGCTATGGAAACTTCATTTAAACGTTCAAAAACTCTACTTTGCTCCAGACTGTTCAGAGTGTTTTGTGTGGATAAACGCAGCCTTTCCATGGTTCGGATTGCTGTTAAACGTCTGAACAGAAGTTCTCTTCGACGCCTGAAAATAACGTGTCTTCTGTGATTGAAAATCGCTTCCCTCCCAACTCTGCTCAGTTCTTCTACTCTTTGAAAAAGCAACAGGCAAAGCAGAACGTTGAAAAAAGCAACGATGTCATCCATTTTGTTGTGTGTTGTTTTCCCCAGCTCTTCTTCTTCTATTGTTAGTGGTGGTTCGTAAAGAGCTTAATGTATCACTAGCGCCACCAGCTGGTTAGAAGCGTTGATATTAATGATCCACCCACTGCAGGAGAACTACCCGCCCACTGCAGGAGAACTTCACGCCCACCAAAGGGGTCCTAATGCGCGCATGGATACAGAAATAAACCGGTCCCATAGGAACTGGCCCAAACTAGCCACAATGGGACCTTACAGGAACCAGACCTGTGGATAAGAGGCACTAGTGGCCATAAAAAAGACTGTCACGGCAGCGCGTATTATACACCGTAGCGTATTATCTACCAATTTTTCTGATTTATTTCCAAATATTGGCCAAAGCGTATTATACACCGGAGCGTATTATACACCGGTGTTTACGGTACCTGTATAGTGAAAATTTTACATTTTTATTGTCAGTCATGTCAGAAAGTGAAACTCTTGTGTTACATAGATTCATTACATCATGTCTTATCATTTTGATGATTATAACTTACAGATAATGAAAAACCAAAAAATTTTAAGACTACAGGTAGTCCTCGACTTACGACGGAGATCCGTTCCTATGCTGCATCGTAACACGAATTTCTACGTAAGTCGGAACATACGTAAATACTTCACCTTATACGTACAGTATTGTATTTTACCAAGCACTTAGCCTATCCTAACACAGTACCCAACATAATTATCAAAAACACATTTCAGAGCCATAATGAAGGAAAAAAAAGAGTTAATTTCCTACTCTGGAAGGCTGGTGAAGCCATTTCCTCCATCCCTCCTTTGGATTCTCCATTAGTTTACGTTGTAAAACCGCCGTCCATAAAACAGCTACTTTTCCACAGCTGCTGCCTGTCCAGTTTACTCCAACAAGTTTTGTTTTGTTTTTTGAATGTCCAGAGGACCAGACTTAGCTTTTTTTAGAGAGTACAGGGCAGTATTTCTCCGCCGCTACGTTTAGAACGTAAAACTGGAAACTGCGTAACTCGGCTTTTCAAAATAAAAATTTAATTTTTTTTATGGAGATGCGTGTCGTAACCACGAAACGTTGTAACTCGAGACCGTCGTAAGTCGAGGACTACCTGTATTGTGAAAAGGTTCAGTATTTTAAACTTCTGGTGTCTCACCTGATCAGCTGATCCTGGACATGAACTACAAATAAATGTCTCATTCTTTGAGTCCAGCCACTCCTGAACCAGACAGTCAGAAGCGTCTTACCTGCTGAGGACACAAAGAACTGGACTGTTTGGGTCCATGTCCTCTGCTGGTGCTGGTCCACTGGGTTTCTGAAGCCCACAGTCCACGCAGCATCTAGCAGGACATTTTATACATCTTGATCTTCTGCTGATGAGCTTCATGGAGATGCTGACAGGACGCAGCACTGACCCACTGCCAGCGGTTCCAACAGCTGGCTGTGGAATGTTGTAACGTTCTGAAACACTGAAGTTTGTTTTTATTATCTGTAAGTTATAATCATCAAAATGACAAGAAATAAAGTCTTGAAATGTTTCACTCTGTGCAATGAATTTATATCATTATGAGTTTCACTTTCTGACATGATTGACAAAAAATAATTAAAACTTTTTTCAACAATGTTCTACTTTGTCGAGATGCGCCTGCAGATGTCAGTACAATATGAACAACCAAATCAAATGTGACTGTTGGACTGAAATCTAAATGGAACAAAGGAGAAAAAGAGGTGGAGGTATTTGTGGAAAAGATGGCCGACCTTTGACTCGACTTGGTGCCCTGCAGATGTTTCTGCTCACAGCTGCTCAGCTCGGCACGACGACGCAGAGGAACGAGCTCTGCAGATAGGAAGCCTGCTCTGCACGCTGCTGACAGCGTGTGTGCTCCATACTCTACATGTTGAGGAGGTGGGCGCCAACTGTATGGAAGGCCTGCTGGGTCATTTTCTCGTGAAAATTACATGTTACATCGACACACAACTGTGCGTGTTTCTGTTCAGCGTGTGTGCGTGTGTGTGTGTGTGTGTGTGTGTGTGTGTGTGTGTGTGTGGGAGGATGAGTCAGACAGCAGGTGAATTAGCACAGACACACACAATGTGAGGTGTTGACGCCCTCCTGCAGAGAAGATAGAGCATCACTCCTCCACCCAATTTAGTCCCGTTAACCCTCCAACTCACACACACACACGTACACACATGCGTGTGTGTGTGTGTGTGTGTGTGTGTGTGTGTGCATGCACAGATTGGAGCTCCTGGTATGTGTGGAGCTCTGCTGGTTTAAAAAGGTCAGCGGTGGCCCGGGCGCAGGTCCGTCCTCACGCAGCGGTCCTGCAGCGGTCCTGCAGCGTGACAGAAAGCCGTCGGGGCCCCAGAGGGACGGAGCATGACCGATGTCACGTCACCCGACCGATGTCACGTCACCCGACCGGTGTCACGTCACCCGCCCGATGTCACGTCACCCGCCCGATGTCACGTCGCCCGACCGATGTCACGTCGCCCGACCGGTGTCGCGCCGCCCGACCGGTGTC
>JBBPBX010016312.1:29132-48310 GCA_038048925.1 Garcialebias charrua
GCAGCAGAGCTGCAGTGTGCACAGCTCACACCAGCTGCCCTACATTACCCAAACAGGCAGGAGTCACTAAAATCACTCCAACATACTGTGGAAATGTGAACTCACTCCAGAATTCATGCAACTTAGAGCAGAGAGCAGATACACGTGTAAATAATTCAGTTTTCTTTGACGGTTTCTATTATTTAGTAAGTCATCCAGTATGGAGAAGAGCCCTCAGTGATCCAGCAGGACAGGAAATATGAAGAAAACATAAAAATGGCAAAAATAAAAAATAAAAATCAGGAAGATATTAACAAACATAAAGTGCACCAAAATACAAAACTGCAAAACAAGAAAACAAATGTCAGAAAACAGGAACATTTAATCTAAATCTTTATGGAATACATTTTTATAAAGTTGTAAAAAGTTTTGGTGTTTTTAAAACTGTTGTTTTCAGAAATGTTTTATTTTTCTGTTTGCCCCTCAGAGACACAGGGCTTTAAAGGGACAGTTCAGATATTTTGTAGTACCATCTATTTCTTCAAATTGAGGTCATTCAAAGAGTTATCTGAAGCAGGTAGGATATTATATGTTCATAAGCTTCCTACAGATTCTAATTTTAAAAAATCCTCTTTAAAAATCTATTTTAAAAGGATTAACTTAGCTCAAACCTTTTTTTTTAAAGTCAAATAGGTGCTGCTTGTCTCCTATAAATCAATATAAAGCAGAAAACTGAAAGTTATGCACCATAACTCATGTTCCCTGAAGGAGGGAACGAGGTGCAACACCATTGCTATGGGAATCAGCGCCTCCGTGCGGTGACCTGAAGTAATACACTCACGCCTTTACGGCAGGGGAGCCTTCTGGACATTTAAGCGGCTGACGCCCGTCCATCTTTCTCTAATAAATGCACTTCACCGAGCATTCAGCATTGAAAGGGCCATGTGTGTTGCACCTCGTTCCCTCCTTCAGGGAACATGAGTTATGGTGCATAACTTTCAGTTCCCTTTCATTCGGTCTCTCGGTGCAACACAATTGCTATGGGAACGTAATTCATTCACGCCCTTGAAATGCTCAGCAAAATGCATGTGAGAACATCTGCCTTAATACGGCAGGCATTTCCCAGCCGCTCTCCACAAGGTATGTAGAGAGCACAGCCTGAGAAGAAAAATGCCACATGTAGAAACATCGTCCTGATGTTACCATTGGGCACATAGATGAAAACACCAGTTAGAGACAGCATAAGCGTCTTCTGCTAGTGTGATTACTCCACATCTCCTTTTTCCCTGGAAAACTTGAGAAGCAGGAGGAAAAGAGCAAGGGACCTATTACGCCACTGGCAATCAGACGGCAATGTGGAGGTAAAAAACCCAATACAAGCACAGGGTAACCTTCCAGGTCCCTAGGGGAATTTTTTTTGTACAAGGGGCACGCACGAGTCCCTCATCTGCTTCTTGAACAGACAACTACTAGGACTGTCAAAGAGGCCCATCCTGATGTTGGAGAACTGTCAGAGGAGAGGGGAACCCTTCCACTAGAGCAACTCCCAAGTAAACATAAACACCAAGGGTGTCCCTTGTGTATGTTGTTGTTGTTGCTAAGAAGGCAACTGCCATGGTATCCCTGAACTTTGAGAAGTAGAGGTCACATTGTAAACTGGCTCCGCATGGGAACAAGTCTGCCGAGGTTCTTTTGACCCGTGACCAGAGCTGATCCACGAGTCCTGGGTTCAGTCTTCATTCTGATTCCAAAAGAGGCCCTCTTGAGAGGGCATTCGCTCCGTAACTTAGTTCACTTGGAACATGAGTCATCCTGAACGACAATAATCCTGGAGCGTACCATGTAAGCATCCTCTGTGTCAGGCTGAGGAGGGCTAGGGATCTCGTCCCCCTTCCCCAGTAAATGAATGACACCGTGGTTTTGTTGTCTGATTACACCAGGACGTGCTGTCCCGCAATCAGACCTTTACCGAAGAAGTATCTTGCTGACAGGAATACGGCCAACAACTCCAGGAAGTTGATGTACAATCTACTTCCTGATCATCCCAGAGGCCTTGGGCATTCTGATTTCTGCAGACTGCCTCCTCATCCTGTTTCCAGGGTGTCCGTCGTGATAATCACACGGGATGACACCTTACCTTACGGGACCCCTTCTGTGAACACGGACGGGTCTCCCCAAGGTTCCGGGGCCCTCAGTCACTTTGAGATGATTCCAAACTTTTTTCTGCTCACCCAGACGGGGGCAGGTTATATTTGTTGGTTTAGCCATGCATACCGGACCCGTATCCTCACCAATGTGTGTGGTACACAGGGTATGGTTTCCGCCAAGAGGCGTTGGCACGCTTACAGGGGAATCCGTTGATTCAGCTTTAAACTTTTGCCAGGCAAAGGCGAATCAAGGAAGCACGTTCCTCTGAGAGCCATGCCTTGTACCGGATGGTGTAGACCTGCACTCCCAGAAATACGGTAATCCGTGACGGGGTTGGGTCACTCCTTTTGTGGGTTTATGAAAAATCTGAGAGACTCCAGGTGAGAGATCACCTAGGAGTGACTGGGCCTGCACACGGCCAAAAACTAGGAGGTAATCCAGGTAGTTCATAATCCTCACTCCTTGATTCCTAAGAAGGGTCAGGGTTGCATCCAGACATTTAGTAAATGCATGAGGAGCAGTCTTCAAACCGAAGGGTAAGACTTTGTATTTATAAGCTTTCCCTTTGAAGGCAAAACCGGAAGAATTTCCTGTGCCTTTCAGACGCCCACATGGAAGCAGGCGTCTCTCAAATCCACTGTACATGTGTAGTCTCCAGGTCTCACGGACCAAAGGACCTGCCGCAGTATCAATATTTTGAAATTGAAAAATTCTTGCTTTCCTGCCCAGAGTCCTGAGATCCAGGGCCGGTCTCAGGTATTCATCGCTTTTTGGGCACCAGGAATAACTTGAGCCCGCAACGCATCCCCTGGGAGGGATGTCTAGCGGCTGCTTGCTTCATTTGAGTGCGGAAGGGGTGGCCTTCAACCCCTCCCGCGTACTCTGGAGCAGGCTGGTCTGCCCAGCAGAGGACATCACGAGATCTGACTGTCTCAGGCAAAACTCGTGCGTCCCACTGCGGTTCGTAGTTTGTGCCTAGTAGGTTGTGTTCCACCAAGTGGTGAGTTAAGAACCAGGGCAGTCTGTGCTTTGGAACTTTCATTCTTGTATATAATAATAATAATAATAATAATAATAATAATAATAATAATAATAATAATAATAATAATAATAATAATAATGAATTATTTATCTTCCCATGGGCTCACCACCTGTGGGAGGGGCCAAAGGGGTCGGGTGCAATGTGAGATGGGTGGTGGCCGAGGGCGGGGACCCTGGCGGTCTGATCCTCGGCTACAGAAGCTGGCCATTGGGACATGGAATGTCACCTCTCTGGTGGGGAAGGAGCCTGAGCTAGTGTGTGAGGTTGAGAGTTTCCGACTAGAAATAGTCGGACTCACCTCAACGCATGGCTCTGGCTCTGGAACCAGTTTCCTTGAGAGGGGTTGGACACTCTTCCACTCTGGAGTTGCCCCTGGTGAGAGGCGCCGAGCAGGAGTGGGCATACTGGTTGCCCCCCATCTTGGTGCCTGTACGTTGGGGTTCACCCCGGTGAACGAGAGGGTAGCCTCCCTTCGCCTACGTGTGGGGGGACGGGCTCTGACTGTTGTTTGTGCCTATGCACCAAACGGCAGCTCAGACTACCCACCCTTTTTGGAGTCCTTGGAGGGGGTATTGGAGAGTGCGCCTCCTGGGGACTCCCTTGTTCTACTGGGGGACTTCAACGCTCACGTGGGCAATGACAGTGAGACCTGGAGGGGTGTGGTTGGGAGGAACGGCCCCCCTGATCTGAACCAGAGTGGTGTTCTGTTATTGGACTTCTGTGCTCGTCATGGATTGTCCATAACGAACACCATGTTTAAGCATAAGGGTGTCCATATGTGCTCTTGGCACCAGGACACCCTAGGTCGCAGTTCGATGATCGACTTTGTTGTCGTCTCATCTGATCTGCGGCCGCATGTCTTGGACACTCGGGTGAAGAGAGGGGCGGAGCTGTCAACTGACCACTACCTGGTGGTGAGTTGGCTCCGATGGTGGGGGAGGATGCCGGTCAGACCTGGCAGACCCAAACGTATTGTGAGGGTCTGCTGGGAACGTCTGGCAGAGTCTCCCGTAAGACGGAGCTTTAACTCCCACCTCCGGGAGAGCTTTGAACACGTTCCGAGGGAGGCGGGGGACATGGAGTCCGAGTGGGCCGTGTTCCGCGCCTCTATTGTCGAGGCAGCTTATCGGAGCTGTGGCCGCAAGGTTGTTGGTGCCTGTCGTGGTGGCAACCCTCGAACCCGGTGGTGGACACCGGCAGTGAGGGATGCTGTCAGGCTGAAGAAGGAGTCCTATTGGGCCTTTTTGGCTTGTGGGACCCCGGAAGCAGCTGATAGGTACCGGCAGTCCAAGCGGCATGCGGCTCGGGTGGTTGCTGAGGCAAAAACTCGGGCGTGGGAGGAGTTCGGAGAGGCCATGGAGAATGACTTCCGTACGGCTTCGAGGCGATTCTGGTCCACCATCCGGCGTCTCAGGGGGGGAAAGAGGTACGCGACCAACACCATTTATGGTGGGGGTGGCGTGCTGCTGACCTCAACTCGGGATGTTGTGAGTCGGTGGGCGGAATACTTCGAAGACCTCCTCAATCCTACTGGCACGTCTTCCACTGAGGAAGCGGAGCCTGGGGACTTTGGGTCGGGTTCTCCGATCTCTGGTGCTGAGGTCGCCGAGGTGGTTAAAAAGCTCCGCGGTGGCAAGGCTCCGGGGGTGGATGAGATTCGCCCGGAGTTCCTTAGGGCTCTGGATGTTGTGGGGTTGTGTTGGCTTACGCGACTCTGCAATATCGCGTGGACATCGGGGGCAGTTCCCTTGGATTGGCAGACTGGGGTGGTGGTTCCCCTATTCAAAAAGGGGGACCGTAGGGTGTGTTCCAACTATAGGGGGATCACACTCTTAAGCCTCCCTGGTAAGGTCTATTCAGGGGTTCTGGAGAGGAGGGTCCGTCGGATAGTCGAACCTCGGATTCAGGAGGAGCAGTGTGGTTTTCGTCCTGGTCGTGGAACACTGGACCAGCTCTACACCCTCAACAGGGTCCTGGAGGGTGCGTGGGAGTTTGCCCAACCAGTTTACATGTGCTTTGTGGACTTGGAGAAGGCATTCGACCGCGTCCCTCGGGGGGTTCTGTGGGGGGTACTCCGGGAGTATGGGGTACCAGGCCCATTGATATGGGCTGTTAGGTCCCTGTACGACCGGTGTCAGAGCTTGGTCCGCATTGCCGGCAGTAAGTCAGGCTCGTTTCCGGTGAGAGTTGGACTCCGCCAAGGTTGCCCTTTGTCACCGATTCTGTTCATAACTTTTATGGACAGAATTTCTAGGCGCAGCCAAGGTGTTGAGAGGATCCGTTTTGGTGACCTTAGAATCGCTTCTCTGTTTTTTGCAGATGATGTGGTCCTACTGGCTTCATCAGTTCGTGATTTACAACTTTCACTGGAGCGGTTTGCAGCCGAGTGTGATGCGGCCGGGATGAGGATCAGTTCCTCCAAATCCGAGGCCATGGTCTTGAGCCGGAAAAGGGTAGCATGCCCTCTCCGGGTCGGGGAGGAGGTCCTGCCCCAAGTGGAGGAGTTTAAGTATCTCGGGATCTTGTTCACGAATGAGGGAAAACTGGAGCGTGAGATCGATAGGCGGATAGGTGCAGCGTCCGCAGTGAAGCGGGCGCTGTACCGGTCTGTCGTGGTGAAGAGAGAGCTGAGTCAAAAGGCAAAGCTCTCAATTTACCGATCGATCTACGTTCCCACCCTCATCTATGGTCATGAGCTTTGGGTTATGACCGAAAGAACAAGATCTCGGATACAAGCGGCTGAAATGAGTTTTCTCCGCAGGGTGGCTGGACTCTCCCTTAGAGATAGGGTGAGAAGCTCAGTCATCCGGGAGGGACTCGGAGTAGAGCCGCTGCTTCTCCACATCGAGAGGAGCCAGTTGAGGTGGCTCGGGCATCTGGTTAGGATGCCTCCTGGACGCCTCCCTGGTGAGGTGTTCCGGGCATGTCCCACCGGGAGGAGACCCAGAGGAAGACCCAGGATACGCTGGAGGGACTATGTTTCTCGGCTGGCCTGGGAACGCCTTGGGATTCCCCCAGAGGAGCTGCTCCAAGTGGCTGGGGAGAGGGAAGTCTGGGCCTCCCTACTTAGGCTGCTACCCCCGCGACCCGACCCCGGATAAGCGGAAGAAAATGGATGGATGGATGGATCTACGTTCCCACCCTCATCTATGGTCATGAGCTTTGGGTTATGACCGAAAGAACAAGATCTCGGATACAAGCGGCTGAAATGAGTTTTCTCCGCAGGGTGGCTGGACTCTCCCTTAGAGATAGGGTGAGAAGCTCAGTCATCCGGGAGGGACTCGGAGTAGAGCCGCTGCTTCTCCACATCGAGAGGAGCCAGTTGAGGTGGCTCGGGCATCTGGTTAGGATGCCTCCTGGACGCCTCCCTGGTGAGGTGTTCCGGGCATGTCCCACCGGGAGGAGACCCAGAGGAAGACCCAGGACGCGCTGGAGGGACTATGTTTCTCGGCTGGCCTGGGAACGCCTTGGGATTCCCCCGGAGGAGCTGCTCCAAGTGGCTGGGGAGAGGGAAGTCTGGGCCTCCCTACTTAGGCTGCTACCCCCGCGACCCGACCCCGGATAAGCGGAAGAAGATGGATGGATGGATGGATGAATTCAATTTATAACGCACTTTTCATTAATGAAAATCTCAAAGTGCTACAAAGTGCAACAGAATTAAATGTCAATAAAACAAGTAATAAAACAAGTAAAATCAATAACATTATCAACTAAGATCAAAGATAGAATCATGAGGAGGCAGACTATGCTTGGTTAAAAAGTATAAGCATGAAACAGTGTTTGATTTTCATTACACATACAGTAGACGGGATATTGTTTAGTGCGCACGCACATATACTCAGCTCCTTGTAGCATTTTACAAGTGAAGTCTGGGCTCAATAGGTCAGGTTCCCATGCTGCGTGAACGGGCAAACCTGAGGCCCTGTTCCCATTTTGGGAGGAGGACACATTCAGTAGTGTGAGATTTTATTGTCGTGTTTGGATGACAACCATAGCAGACTAGTTATTGTTTAGGGCACACACACGCGCCACCAGCTCCTTGTAGCATTTTAAAAGTAAAGTCTGGTCTCAAAAGGTCAGGTTCCCTTGCTGCGTGAGCGGGCAAACCTGAGGCCCTGTTCCCATTTTGGGACCAGGACACATTCAGTAGTCTGAGATTTTATTGTTGTGTGTGGATGACAACCACAGCAGACTAGTTGTTGTTTAGGGCACACACATGCGCCACCAGCTCCTTGTAGCGTTTTACAAGTGAAGTCTGGGCTCGAAAGGCCAGGTTCCCGTACTACGTGAGCGGGCAAACCTGGGGCCATGTTCCCATTTTGGGACCAGGACACATTCAGTAGTCTTGAGATTTTACTGTCATGTGTGGATGGCAATTTTTCTTTATTACACAGGGGTCTGAGTTTTCTTATGTGTTTAGACGTTCCGAACCAGCTAGTCTGTGTTCCTTAAAAACACAGAAACTGGTGGTAAAAACTAGGCATTTACTCTCCTTCTGTGAGTGAGAGTGCCTGTAATGGTGCAGGGGCATCTCCTTTGCTCTTCTTTTGCTTGTGGCCCCTTGCAGCTCCTGTAGCATTTCTGCCTGGTGGGCCTACGATACCGAGGCCACTTGTCCTTGTCCATCCCGCCAGGGCCTCTCGGGCCCTGAGATGGTTTAACGTCAGCGAGTCATCCATAGCCTCATGGGTGGATAAGCTCTCAGCGTCATCAATGTTGCAAGGAAAAAACTACCAGGTAGCGCAGCTGAACAGGTAGCTGAAAATCCTCCTCCTGGACTGTGCTGGACAGAGTCTCCTCGTTAGCCGGGGCTAAACGTGAAGGTACTTGTGAGTCCGCTAGCAGTTCTAAGATGGGCCCTTGAGCAGCGCAGCATCGGTAAAAAACACTTTGTCATGCGACGAATTCTACCTTCGATTCGCAGGATAGCGGAAAAGGCAAAATATGAGAAGGTTAGCTAGCAAGCTAGTCCAAGCATTTTCACATACCTCACGATGGAGTCCTTCGTTGTCCGCTCGTAGCCGCGCTAATCGTGTTAGCAACGCTGTCCTCCGCCACGTGTTGTCGTGGGTGCCTCTGGTTAGCCATGCTAACCGTGGGAGCTAACCAGATAACGGCGGAGTTATTCCGTTTCCACTCTCCTTTCTCCGGGGTCATCCGCGAGAAAAGCTTTGAGTGTCCTTGCGTGTAGCCTCCCAGAGCAGAGCGGACAGGCCTCGTGGGTGTCCGTTGCTGAAAAGGGGGGGGGGTATCCAGATCCGCTGAAGCAGGTTCGGGAGCCGGAGCTCACGGCCTGCCAGGGTTCCTCGTCCGAGGGTGTCCTCTCGCCGAGCTGCTCGGGGCTGCTGGCCTGTTAGCTTCGTCAGCTTAGCAGGTAGCATGCTTCGCAGTTAGCGTTCGCTAACCGAGCAGTAGAAAAGCAGAAGAGAAAAAGGCACGGGAGCTGGGGCTCGCTGGACTGCTGGTCTTCTTTGACTTTTGGGTTTTCACATTACCTTCTCGGGAGCCGTGGCTGAGAAGAGTTAAGCTCGTTAGCAGAGCTAACGTCGTCCTGAGACGTCTCCTTCCTCGTGTCGCTTTCGCCGGCTAGCCTACTAGTTGTTGGCAGGGTAGCGGTGTCGCGCAGTCTGCGCCCTCGAGCGAAGCGTTCTGTGGAGAGAGGAGAAGAAAACTTTGGGGTGAAGAAAAATGTGCCGGGCCAGCCTTCGCCAGCCCAGCAGTCTGCAGTAGAAGATTCTCTGTATGCTCTGTGTAGGGAGCGAGCTCACCTCTGGTCGAGCGATGAAGATACAGAGAAGATCTGAGAAGAGTGTTTCAGGTATTTGCGAGGTGAAGGGCAAAAAGAGAAAGATGGACGGGCGTCAGCCGCTTAAATGTCCAGAAGGCGGGGCCTCTGGCGCGACGCTGACGCCCATGCTGTAAAGGCGTGAGTGTATTACTTCAGGTCACCGCACGGAGGCGCTGATTCCCATAGCAATGGTGTTGCACCGAGAGACCGAATGAAAGGGAACAGACTTTTAGCTACTTTATATGTTTTTTGTCAGTTTAAATGAGGAACGTTTCCTTACAGTGACGTGCTCTTGCATTGTTGTACAAAGTACATCTAATTCTATAACTGACTTGTTTCTTCTATCGCAGGTAATAGCAGCACTTTTTCAGTTTGACTAAGAAGGGTAGTCATGGTGAAGTGTATGGAAAGTACTTGAGGCACAAACAAGGAGTGGCGCGCCGCTGCTAATGCTGCACTGTTGCTTGGCTATAGTTAAAGGCAACCCAGATCACCACACCGTGTTGCCTGCTGGCCACGAGCAAGTCTTGCGGTGTGTGATATTCATTTTTCACTGACCTTGTATGTGCAATAGCTGCACGAAAGCACTCGTGAGCTGCAGAGCCGGTGGTGGAGATTTTCAGATCAAGGTTGGACACAAAGGCTGTACGAGCAGAAGTTTAAATATCAGGCATGTGTAGGTTGGGGTTCTTAGAAGGCCTAATTAGTATGCCAGAATGGCTCGTTAATGCCTCATTGGGCTTCACTTTTACAATTTGGTTGCATTTCAGTGAACATATTCTGCAGGTTTTCATCATCGGCTCGTTGCTGTGAAGAGAAGCCTCGGTCCTCTGGGGCTTTCAGGCCAGACCTCGCTTTTAGCAGCGAGTAAACAGTCGGATGAGAACGGGGCTTAGTACAGAGGAGGTGGGTTACATATCCTTTCATAGAAACATTAACATTCAATCCACTTGCCTGTGGTCCTTCAATTATTCATCCATGCACATTACATAACTTCATGTAAGCCAGTGGAGCTTCTCTCTTTCTCTCTGAGACATAAATAGATGTAGATGTATATTTCTGTGCCTTAAAGACACGGTGCACTCAGAGAGATTTATTGCTATTTGGGCCGTATAATATTTATAATAATAAAGTTGTTATGAAAGACAAACACAGCGGATGGAGGTTGTGATCCCGGAAGCTAAATCAATATAACGTGGCTTTATTTAGCTTCATTATTGTGTTTTTGTTCCCTAATCACGTCGGTCTCAGTGAGAGGTAAATCTTTATGAGACAGAAAATTATCAAGTTTTTTAAATATTTGGTTCAACTAAAAGTGTTGAGCAGGAAAAAAAAGTGTTATTTATAAAAATAACGTTAAAAACAACTTTTTATAAATTACTTTGGCTATAAGTTGTGTTTTTGTTTTGAACTGTGATTCATGACATGAGGATGTGTTTGTAAAATATGTTTATTTTTTATCATTTACGACTTGTTCTTTTTGATTTGTAAGACATTTTTCTTTAGATAAGTGTTTACTAGTTTTTTTTATTTGGTTTGATTGTATTTTACAAAATGTTTTTGTTAAAAGTGTTTCCTTTTGTTGTTTTATTGCATTTTTTTTATCTTTTGTTGTATGATTTTGTCAGACACATAAACCGTTAGGTTGTTTGTTTGTTTATTCAAAATTTGTGTTTACTTTTATGTTTCAGTTTTTGGAAGTTTGTATTTTTGTTAACCTTGTTAAGCTTCTTGCATTAAAGTTATGGTGATATTCTGTCAAATAGCTATCAGTAGCCGTGGAGTCTTTCTCTAAGCTAGGCTAATGGTTAGCCAAATGTTGATCTTTGTGGACATGGACAGTTTTTTACTCTCGTCGAAGACGTACTGTATTATGATAGTCTCCCTCCGCCATGTCCGCATGTGCCTGTAAACTTCCTCTTGTCTCGCCCATACCTTCTGATCCACTCAAGAAAATTAAACGCAACTTCATACACATAGCTATGCATCATCACTAGACGGAGCGTTGACTTCCCTCTTCATCACCGCTTCTCTAAAGTCAAGGTCACATATCAAGGTCAAAGTTAAGACAAGGTCATTACTGTCCCACTTGTAACTTCTAATATGTCCAAGATTATTTACTAAAGCTTCATACACGTGTCAGCACCAGACAAGTCAAGTACCTTTTTCAGCACCCCAACTTCAAAGTCAAGGTAAAAAAAATCAAGGTCAGAGGTTAAACCCATTCATTCCAGGCCATAACGTTTGATCTGCTCTAGATAATTTAACAAAACCCAATACACATTTGTACCCACTAGGCAGCATGTGGCATCATCTTTTCATCACTTCCTCTCTAAGATCAAGGTCATAGCTCAAGGTCAAAGTTTATAGCTTCATTGCTGTAGAAGTTTGTTGACAGGTGTATAATGGGTTGTGTGCAGTGCTCTCGTTTAGGCTTTGAAACAACCTCATGGATGTCATAAAGTAGAAATGCATGAACTGACTGTAGTAAGGTGCCATTCATGTTAATCTATTCTTTTTTACATGACATTATTTGTTTTGTTTGTTGCTGTTTTCTCGGTCTGCCTGAGCGCGTCTGGTCAGACCAGAAGTTTATTCACTTCTAAGAAACACAGACTTTGTTATGTTGCGATCACAGCAAATAAAAATGGACACACCAAAGTATCGAGGTTTTATTTTTTAGCTATTGTGGAGTTTTTTTATTAGTCTCAATTGGAAAAAAATACAAAATAGGCCGGTGGTTGGCTAGCCATTAGCCTAGCCATTGGCCTAGCCATTAGCCTAGCCATTAGCCTAGCCATTAGCATGTCAAACTAATTTCCGCCGAGGGCCACATCAGCTTAGTGGTTGCCCTCAAAGGGTAAGACAGTATAAATGTACAGTAGTTAAATTTAACTAAATGTACAGTAATGTAAATTAAACACAACTACTCCTT
Source organism: Garcialebias charrua (assembly GCA_038048925.1). Taxonomy (NCBI): domain Eukaryota; kingdom Metazoa; phylum Chordata; class Actinopteri; order Cyprinodontiformes; family Rivulidae; genus Garcialebias; species Garcialebias charrua. The sequence continues at coordinate 41,025 of JBBPBX010016312.1, forward strand.
ATTGGTAAATAACTGTTTTTTTTTTTTACTTATTTAACTTACACATATTACATATATATATTTGCACAGATGTAGAAATATATGTCTACTTCTTACACTGTTATAATATAAAACCCTTTTGACTTATTGATTATGTGACAATCAGACCTTTTAAGCTCTCAAGGGCCACAAAAAAAAGATGTGGAGGGCCACATCTGGCCCGCAGGCCTTGAGTTTGACACATGTGGCATAGCTTTTAGCAAAGCTATTAGCCTGGACTGACCAAACTTATTTCTCCACTCTCTGTGCCCTGAGGCTGATGTCACAACTCTTTAAAAACTAACAATAACTATTTTACAGAATATCGTTTCAAAAATCACCAAACGTTATTCATTTGTTCGTTTGTTTGTTTATTTATAATTTTATTATTTGTTTGTGAAAGTTTTTATTTTACAAAACGTTGTTTGTTTTACTGTATTATTTTTGTGAAGTGTTCCTTTTTTTCCTTATATTCAATAAACTCCATGTGCTTTTTGACCTTTATGTTGGTTTTTTGTTTTTATTTCTGTTGCTTAGTTTTGATGTTCTTAATTTCCAAATTATTATATATATATTTTTGCCTAGAACATCTGACTTTCAATGCATTAAAACAAAACATTTAAACAGGTCACATTTATAAATTAAAAAATATGCTCGTATTGTGTGTATTAAGATGAACGACCTTTTATCCGTTTTTTTTCTTCTTCATAAACACACAAATTGATTATGCTCGTCTGACACAGCGCTCCTCCTGCGACAAAAGCTTTTCAGGCCTGACTAATCAACAGAGTCCTCGGGGATTCTGATAAAGACGTCCCCGTAGCTGTGGCTCCCCGTGGCCACCATGCTCAGGGGAACGCAGGCAGTCGACTGCATCAGAGAAAACAGAGTCACGAAGAGGACCAGGGTGGGGGAGTTTCCTACATCCAAGCACAGATGACTTATAGATGTATGACCTCTAGATGTGTAGAATGAGAGAAACATCAGAGAACAAGTCCATCTTCCTTCAATGAGACTACAGAGGGAGAGTACTCGTTGTACTCTTCACATGCATTAGAGCTAACGGCAGCACTCTAGCCAGCAGGTACATGCTGGTACACATTCTCATCTCGTGTATCCCGATAGATGGATGGCGGACTGGGAGATGAGCTATTAGGAGCATTAACCTAGGACTTCTGTGCCCTGCCTCAGAACAGGTGGCACATATGCAGCAGCTTCCACCTCCAGAGGCAATCTCTGAAATAAATCAGGACTCAAAAACACTCGGCAGACTCCATTTGGCGGAGTTGGACTTTTAATGGACCTTTAAAAAGGTTTTCATGACTTCGTGTTGCCTGGAATGATGAGTTAGTTGTTGCCGTTGAGCTTTTAGGTATGAAAACTAAATTGCGATGAGGATTGGGGTACATAAAGGGAGGCAAAATGATGACTGTTAAAGATAAGTAAGGCGCTAAACCCATCTTTTGACTCTACAGTACCGGTAGTCTTCTTTGAAGTTTATCTTCAGCACATTTAAAACAAGCAGTGGGTAAAAAGACAAAATAGTGCCTTAAAAAGATGAACATTAAACGTGCCTGTCCTACGGTTTTGTCTTCCATTTTGAGTTTTAATTTAAGAAGCACACGCAGCACAGAGAGCTGGATCTGGTATTTGTTGCTTATTGTTAAAACAAATCTTAGTAATTGATGCTAATTTAGACTAATTCACAGTTCCAACAAGCAGGATGTAATTATAAGTTGCAACAAAATTGTTGGCTGGAACTTAAGGGACAGTTATTTTTCAAGTGGAGTTCAGTGGAAATGTCGCCAACATGTAGTATCTTACCTGCTGTAGATAATGTTTTGAATGACCTCAATTTCAAGAAATTAAGTTTTAGTCTGATTGGACCAACTGGCCATTACCTCGCTAGTCTGAGCGGGGTTGAGACTAAAGTGGACTTCTTGTTCTTGTTTTTCTTGTTCTTTTTTCTTCTTCTTCGTTTTCTTCTTTCTCTTCCTCCTCCTTGTTCTTCTTTCTTCCTTGTCTTCTTTTTTCTTTCTTCTTCAAATATTGAACGTAATTATAGAAATAACAGAAGCAGGTATCGACTTACAATACGCTCAACGAATTGGGAAGAAGTATACACTCATATTAGCCCATCCCTTCTCCTGCAACGCAATTCTGGTCACTTCTTATTCATAAAAAAGTAAATAATAATAAATGGATCAATTAAATCAATAACCAACAAAGTGCAATGCAAAACGTAAACCACTATGACCATCATCTCAAGACAACAATACAAACACTGACAATAGGTGATGCTAAAGCTAATAATGATTGACCTGCTTGAGCTCCACATTCAGCCTGTTCCAAGACCCCCAACAGAAACACAGAAACCTTTTCTTGCTGTTCAATCATCTTTGTTTGATATTGACATGCCTCTGAACTCGTAAGCATTTTAAAAAATTCTATCTCAGAAATGTCATGGTGGTTCAGACTCTTTCATTAAACATTTTCATGCAAACTTTTTTTTATTAAACATTTTCATGCTCTTAAAAAAACATTTCCATAGCTATAATAGTTTTGTAATACACTGTTATTCTGGTAAAAAATATGCAGGTTTCCCAGGTCGCACCAGAAGTGCTGCAGATAGTAGCTTTTGCCTTATATTTATTTTTGCAATTAACCACCTAATTTTATGTAAATAACCATGAAATGCAAAAATGATGGTGATGTAAAGGTGTATGAGCTAGCATTCACATGAACAGCCATGAAATATTACAGACTGGAGTAGTTTAATTTAAAGAAGGTGGTCATCCACAAAGGTCCTCTCTCAGATTACTGCATTTTTCGGAGTATAAGGCGTTTAAAATCCTTTAATTTTCTCAGAAATCGAGCGTGAGACTTGTAATTAGGCGCACCACATGTATTAATTCTGTTGTGCTTACTGACCTTGAACTGATTTTGTGGTTACTGTGAATGAGTTGAATACTGTACATTTTTGACTTCTGACTGGCTTTTTTGTTTTGTTTTTTGCTTCATGTGCCTTATAGTCTTGAAAATATGGTAACTGTTAGCTTGTCAGAACAGTCATAGTTCAACTTGACTGCCATGTTTGAAATGTTCACTTGTTTGCTCCCTCATGCACTATGACCACTATATAGTGGAATAAATAGGGGGTGGGCACAGCCCAATTTTTTTGCATTTTACTACCACGTACCGTATTTTTCGCCTGATAAGTCTCACCTTTCTATAAGTCGCTTTCTCAAATTATTGGCAATAAATTGGAAAAATCCATAAACATGTCGCATCTTCAGTTAAGTCGCATCTATTATGCGTCACCGCTACGCGACGCGTCAGCGCGTCATTTGCCCTGCTGAAAATGGCGGCCACAGGAGCGAGCGCGCACGGAAGGACTTTACAAGATTAATACGGTAAAAACAATTATTTGTTTGCTGAAAATTATAGCAAAGATGTGTCTTAGCTGAACTTTTCCTTAATAAATGAACGCAATTGTCAAATCAGCTGGATTTAAAAAGTAGTTTCGCCACGTGCACGCGTGCGGGTGGGACGGCTTTATTTCTTTAAAATTTAGCTAAATAAATGCTTAAAAAATATATTTCTTAGCTGACATTAGAGCACAAGGGTTCTTGAGCTTAACCGTTCCTTAATAAATTCACGAAATGGTCAAATCTGCTAGATTTAAATTGTTTCGCTTTGACGTCTTCCAAACCGTCGAGTGCGCTGCGAAAATAAATTATAAATAAATTGAATTTTAGCTCAAATGTCTCATACAGCGAACAGTTTGTAAATGTCCATGTTGTGATTGCTTTCTGTAAGTTTGATTAAAAAAAAATCTGTTCTGTAGTTCATGACTTATTTAGATAAATAGTCTCCGGAAAAACAACGAGCTAACAGCTGCACATTTACGAAGCTAAAAGATTGAGTTTTATCTCAAACAATTCCAACAGCTAACAGTTTGTAAATGACCACACAGTAATTCCTTTCTGTAAGTTTAAAGAAAATCTGTCCGGTAGTTCATGAGTTATTTAGATAAATAGTAACCGTTTTTGCTAACAAACACAGCTAACATACAGTACCTCCAGAGCAGGAGGCCGGGCTGCGACAGAGTCAGTCCGACCAGAGGAGGCTGCCGTCAGACACATGAGGTGGGAACGGTCGGTGTACCCTAGTGGACAAAAGTGGTACTGCACCATTTTTTGCCAAAATGAAAAACGGTCATATCTGAGCCAAAAATTGGTCTAAAAATATGGGAAAAAATCCATAAACACGTCTCACCTCTCTATTAGTCGCAGGGCATGCAAATTAGGCGAAAAGGTGCGACTTATAGACTGGAAAATACGGTATATAGTTTCATTACACATTTCCAAATATTTTCTCAAGCCCCACAAATCAAGCAGTGGACAGGACCAGATACTTTAAAGATGTCCTGGTAGTCGTAGGTACTAAAGTCTGAAAATCACAATAATGAGGTGCATCTTGGCATTAGCTTGCCGTTAGCTAAAAATAAATAAAAAAAAGCTTCAAAATGGCTAACTCAAAATTAGTTTATGATTTAAAATAGTCTATTTTTCCAAACTGAGGTGCTTCTAAGAGCTATCTGCAACAGGTAACATATTAATTGTTCACAACCTTTCCACAGAACTCCACTTCTAAAGATCTGAACTTGTGCTTGAAGAAGCGAAGCAGCAGGACAGCAGGAACTTTAAAGTGTTTCTGTGTGGATGAAGGGTTATGTAACAGTGTGCAGTGTTTTTATGATCCTGCACTACAAGCTCTGAAACTGAGCCCACATGGTGACACACATCCCTCCATGGTCTTAGCATGTTTGTTTGAGTGTGACATGTTTGCAGAAGGGCGGGGAGTCTGAATGCTTGAAGAAAAATTAAAGATGCGGGGAGGTGGGATGGGCTCTCTTTCTCGCGTCTCTCTCCAGCCTAGAAGTGGAGTGTCTTTCCCCCCTCCACCTCCCTGCCCTGCTCTCTTCGAGCTGCTGGCCCTCGGTCAGGTAACCAAACAGGATAGTATCACAGGACGGTGAAACCTACAAAGGCCCTGCCTGCCTCCATATGTCCGTTCACGTGAATGTGTGTGTCTGCGAGGCTCTCACCCGTACCTGTCATATATCCTCAACCTTATATGTTCTGCGTGTGTTTTTGCCTGTTTGTTGCATCCCCCCCATCTCCTCTGAACACACCCTTTCCCCCGTCGCGCCCACTTCCAACAGCCTCTTGTCACACACGCCCCAATCCTCCCATATGTACAGTCTGTGTTTCAGGAGTCGTTGCTATGCCAACAGCCCACTTTCCTGCATCCTAGCTGTGGGAGAATCTGATCTGAGCCCCAATCCTCCCATATGTACAGTCTGTGTTTCAGGAGTCGTTGCTATGCCAACAGCCCACTTTCCTGCATCCTAGCTGTGGGAGAATCTGATCTGAGCCCACTCTGCCTCCCACTGGACACTGTAGGCCACTGCAGGCTGCACAGACTCACATCAGCTCCCCAGGGGCCGGAGAGGACAAAACAACACCGGCACCAACATAAATCAGTTGTAGCTCCAACCGTCTGTCACAAATAATACTGCTTTTTGAGAAAAATGGAATCAGTCCTCACGTTAATTTCAGTACATAGTGTAGTGGGGAGGGAAACGTCTGTCCTCCATCAGTGCTGCAACAGCCTGGAGGAAGAGAGCAGAGGGCACCACCTTTAGAGAAGCAGCTCCTACCTGAGAATGCACTGAAGCCCTGAGCGAAGCATGAGGGAGAATAAATAATAAAAGATGTTCACTCTCCCATCGATGCTTCAGAGCGTGGTTTGAGGAGGGAGGTGCACTGCTTTATGCTGGTGAAGATTCTCAGTCGTCCAGGACATGATCAATCAAAAAAGGCATTCAATACAGAAACTGGACTTTATTTGTAACAGAAGACGTTTCGCTTCCCATCCAGGGAGCTTTATCAATTCAATGAGGAGACAGTGAGAGAGAGAGTGAAGTTATAAGCAGGCTGAGCCACTGACACGCACCAACCCATGTAAATTGGAAGCTAACACACACACACATACTTGGAATAACACGTGCCTGTGACCCATTCAAAGTTCAGTGTGTGAAAGCAGACCTTACAGAAAACACACACACATCCTACTGTATGTAAATTGACAAGTCACACCTCACACATTGATAGCAGGGACCTGTCAAAGTCTTTGTTAGTCTAATTCACAAACGAAGCTCCTCTGTTCTCATCAGGTGAGAAACATCTGGGAATCAGCTGCAGGGCCGCACCATAAGTTAGTCCAATTTACATAGGTTGGTGCATGTCAGTGGCTCAGCCTGCTTATAACGTCACTCTCTCTCACAGTCTCCTCATTGAATTGATAAAGCTCTCCGGATGGGAAGCGAAACGTCTTCTGTTACAAATAAAGTCCAGTTGTTTCTGTATTGCACTGCTTTACCTCAACCCTTTGCTGTGGCGTCCATCTTCATCTCTTAGCCACCTCCTCCTCCTCCTCTCCAACTCGCCACCTGCAGTTTAGGGACTGCTCAAGACAAACAACAGGACCCGTCTAAATGCAATTACTGTACATCCCCTGGCAACTAATATAACCAACACCAGCTGGGAGGAATACATTCCCCCTCGCTTCATGAATGGTTAACGTCACCTCTCCCTTCCCTCCCGCCTCGCACGCTTTCTACTGGCTGAAGTGATCGTCTGCTCGTCTCGTTCGCTCGCTTTTTCTGTCTGTCTATTTGTCAGTACATTTTCCTCCAGTTTTGTCGTTGTCTTCTTTGCAAAAGGAATGCGTACGTTACTGCGTTCAGCATCTCATCCAAATTTACAGTACTTTGCGCTCCTGAAAACAACAAACCATTCTCTCAGTGAAAGCTCGACAGAGACAGACAGACTTTTATGCTCCGTGTTGATCGCCCGTCCAAGGCATTGCCCTCACTCTCTGAGTGACAACTACTTGCATACATAATGTATGCACATGTAGGCCAATGCCAGTTTGCGCTTTGGGCTTGTGTTCCCAATCCACGCTTTTAGAGTGTTGCTAAATGGTTGGAAAATCAGACTCGATTCAAAACAACTTTATTCTCTGTTTCTAAAAGAAAGAAAGAAAGCCCTCTTTTGTAACACTCTAAATGTGCTCTTCCTATGTTCTTATTATTTGTCCCTTTTGGTGTTTACATGATATTTTATACAGTATATCCCTTTTTTTTTCTCTTTCACCCTCTCTCATTTATCACGTGTTTTGAGCTTTCCTCTTAAAAAAGA
>JBBPBX010016313.1:10377-41423 GCA_038048925.1 Garcialebias charrua
ATATATATATATATATATATATATACCATACCATACCATACCATTTTATTTATAAAGCACTTTAAACAGGAACAAGTCCACACCAAAGTGCTGGACAAACAAACACGCAACAGGCAACACATACAATGAAGTACAACACGAAAAACATAAAAACATTGCAGATCATAAATCAAACGATCCAGTACAAATCAGCTGGCATTGAAAGCGATGGAGTAGTAGTGAGTTTTTAACCGGGATTTGAAAACCGAGAGGGAGGGGGCCTGTTTGATGAGCAGCGGTAACTCGTTCCAGAGTCTTGGGCCTGCTACAGAGAACGCCCTGTCACCCCTGCGCTTAAGGCGAGTTTCTGGAACTATTAAGAGTACCTGATCCTCTGACCTCAAACTGTATATATATATTTATACTGTATATATATATTTATACTGTATATATAATTACAGTATCTAATATGTATACATAATGTGTGTGAATAAATTGCATCTTTGGTTGCATCTTGCTAAACATGTCATATAATTAAGTATGGTATTCCACCAAAATTATTTAAATATGCTAAAATATATGTTCCTATACATGCAGTTTTAATAGCTGTATGCCTAACATTTAAATATGTGGCAATGGGATTACTATTCAGCGTGTTATGATTGATTAAATGCGCTGATACTTTATTGTGCCAGCCAAATATATAAGGCTGAGTGGAGCGGACGACAGCGCCAAGATGGCCGCCTGAAATCTCGTCAGCTCCAATCCACAATATTCCTACGCCCCATGATGCCTTGCGCGAATTATGGGAACGACTTCCGCCTGAAGTGAGAGCAGCAGTTAAAGCCCAGTCTACTGGCTGTATTTTTCACTTTTGTTTTTTTGTTTTGTTTATTTCTAATTAATTGCAACGGTTACTTCGTGTTGGGTTAGTGGGTGTTGCTGTCGGGTAGACGTTTGTTCAAAGTGCAGTTTTCACTTCATCCCAAAAATAAGTAAACGTGAAGGATTTATCTCCATCGGACGAGCTGACAGCTGCCCCTCCTCTGCTCGGATCTGCTCTCGAAGACGTCGTGTTCAGATCACGTTTTCTCCGGTAAACAAAATATTCTACATAAATCATTTTGTGAAACAATTTCAGAACAATGTGAGAGTATAATTTTCTCTGTGTTGGAGCTGTTGTTTTTTTTCTTCATGATTTAGCACCGTCTACTAGCTGTGGTTAGCTTAGCATGTAGCGTTAGCATCTGTTAAAGTATTTACTAAACAAATCTGTGGATAAATAATATAACTACATGTGTGTGTAATACATTTACATATGCTGTGTGTATGTGTATACTGTATGCACACTATATATACAGTATATACATACATACTGCACATACATACTGTACTGTAGTACTGTTTTGATTGTAGGTCCCTGTTACTCTCATGTGAATAAAGCAGTGGGATGCTGTTTGTACAGAAAATATTCCATAACACAAGTTCATCTTTTGGTTATTACTACATTTGTTCTATTGAAATATTTATATTTTCAGGAAGGCCTGCACACAAGTCACAGACTGGTCTCCCACGCTGAAGTTGACAGACACACTTACTCTGAGACGCAGGAGCAGAAGAACAAGTAATGACACAAGCACCTGGCACAATAATTCAAAAATATTAAAGTAAATCTAAGATAAAATTACTGAAATCAATATAAAATTGAACATTACAGTATATCTTTGTGAATGAGTAAAAAATGTAGGAGCAACTGTATTTATTCTTTCTACTTTGAGTAGCAAACTTGGTCTTATTTTAGACTTTGTGATGCAAACATGACAGTTTTATTCTTTTTTTAAGGTACAGACGAGTGAAGGGCCAAGTTCCATCGTCTTGGATTCCGGAGGGGTTTGCTGCTTGCTCCAGTCGTCCAGTGGTCGTCCAGTGGTCGTCCAGTGGTCGTCCAGTGGTCCCACATGATTAGGAATCTGTTCCAGTTTGTTTAAAATCAGAAACTGCCCATCATTTCTTGTTGAAGAGTGTATTTGACCTGGTATTTATTCTGGTATTTATTCTGCAGCCAATCATTTTCATTAAAAGACATCAAATCACCCACAGTTCTCATATTGTATTCAGTTTCAAATGTTTTTAGTTTATTCATTCATTCAACCTTTATTTATACAGGCTTGCCTCGTTGAGCCACGGGGACTCATTTACAAGAGGGACCTGTCTCACTCACACCCAGAGTCAATTTAGAGTTAACAATCAGCCTAAAATTTATAATTATAGCTTTTATTCTTATCAATCTCCTCCTGGAGGAGGAACCACAGCAACATGCATGTTTTTAAGTTTTGTACTTGTCAATAAAAAACTAAACTGGTAAGTTGCCAAAAAAACAATCACATCTAGTGTTTTTATTTGCAGTAGAACTTCTCATTAGACATTAAACAACGTATCTTATTGAAATAAAGAAGGTGAAACACAGCAACACCAAATGCACTTCAAACGCAGATTTATTTATAGAAATTATATTTTCACTCATTTGTTGCTGTGGTACATAACTGCACACAAACTTCTGGACCAACTGGAGCGTCATCCATCCCTGGACCAACTGGAGCGTCATCCATCCCTGGACCAACTGGAGCGTCATCCATCTCCTGGACCAACTGGAGCGTCATCCATCTCCTGGACCAACTGGAGCTTCATCCATCTCCTGGACCAACTGGAGCTTCATCCATCCCTGGACCAACTGGAGCTTCATCCATCTCCTGGACCAACTGGAGCTTCATCCATCCCTGGACCAACTGGAGTGTCATCCATCCCTGGACCAACTGGAGCTTCATCCATCCATCCCTGGACCAACTGGAGCATCATCCACCATCCCTGGAACTCACCTTATGCAGAAATATAACAGAAAGGAGGAAAAGAAAAGTACAGTATACAAACATTAGGGTTCATTTATGAACACACACAAACACACCTAGATTATATATAAAAGAAACCCACGCACACACACACACACACCTATATTATATATATATATATAAATAAACACAACAGACACCTATATTATATATACAGTATAAATAAATATACACAGACAGCATACATACAGTATATAGGTGCGTGTGTTTATTTGCCAGTTATGCACGAAAATATTAGTATCATTTAATCACTGACTACATAAAATCATTAAACTAAAAGCTGTCTCTTAAATCATACCTGGTGTTCTCGATCCTCTGGAGGATACAGAGTCTTTTTTCAGGTGGTTTCTCGTAGCCCAGCCACAAAGAAGGATGCAGGTTTTTGTTTTCGGAGCCTGTTCAACACACACTAGTTGCAGCCACTAATTCAGCTTCGTCTGATTATTCTTACAGCCACGAACAGCACAACAGGTACCAGAGCTCCACAAGACATCTTCATGACAATTTTAGCTCAAAATAACAGAAAACAGAACTTTAACAGAACTTCTACGATGCACGCAGATTAGAAAGTAAACAACGAGGAGCCAATGCAGAAATTCTACTTCCGGGGTCAAAACGGAAGTAAGTCCCATAATCGCAAATACAGTGCCACCTTCAGGAATATTGTGGATAGGCGAGAGCGGGCCATGCGGTATCTAGTGTTCTATATATGATATCTATGCTCTCAAACAGCCGCGTCACTCTGTTCACTGTTCGTCCTGTTGTGGCAAGCCTTTTTAACATAAAATCGGATTCACGACACTTTATGATAAAAGGGCTTGCCAAAGTTTCAGTTATCAGGAAGTGAAACTTCCACACACGCTGAGAGGTGAAATGGCGCAGAAAGGAGTTCAGCTGCTTGACAGAGAAAGTTTCTCTTGTTCCATCTGTCTGGATCTACTGAAGGATCCGGTGACTATTCCCTGTGGACACAGCTACTGCATGAAGTGTATTGAAGACTTCTGGGATGGAGAGGATCAGAAGAAGATCCACAGCTGCCCTCAGTGCAGGAAGACCTTCACACCGAGGCCTGTTCTGCAGAAAAACATCATGTTTGCAGCTTTAGTGGAGCAGATGAAGAAGAGTGGACTCCAAGCTGCTCCTGATGATCACAGCTGTGCTGGACCTGAACATGTGGCCTGTGATGTCTGCACTGGAAGAAAACTGAAAGCCATCAAGTCCTGTTTGATGTGTTTGGTCTCTTACTGTGAGGAACATGTGAAGCCTCATCATCATGTAGCTCAGTTTAAGAAGCATCAGCTGGTGGAGCCCTCCAAGAAGCTCCATGAGAACATCTGCTCTCGTCACGATGAGGTGATGAAGATGTTCTGTCGCACCGATCAGCAGATCATCTGTTATGTCTGCTCGGTGGATGAACATAAAGGCCACGACATCGTCTCAGCTGCAGCTGAAAGGAGAGAGAAGCAGAAGGAGCTCCAGGTGAGGAGAGAGAACATCCAGCAGAGAATCCAGGGCAGAGAGACAGATGTGAAGCTGCTTCAGCAGCAGCTGGAGGCCATCAACGTCTCTGCTGATCAAACAGTGGAGGACAGTGAGAAGATCTTCAGTGATCTGATCCGGCTCGTCCAGAAGAGAAGCTCTGAAGTGAAGCAGCAGATCAGATCCCAGCAGGAAACTGAGGCCAGTCGAGTCGGAGATCTTCAGGAGAAGCTGCAGCAGGAGATCACTGATCTGAAGAGGAAAGATGCTGAGCTGAAGCAGCTCTCACACACAGAGGACCACAACCAGTTTGTCCACAGCTACCAGTCAGTGTCAGCACCCAGTGAGTCTCCACTCTCATCCAGCATCAGTGATGCTCCTCTGAGATACTTTGAAGATGTGACAGCAGCTGTGTCCCAGCTCAGAGACAAACTAGAGGACACTCTGAGAGACACGTGGACAAACATGTCACTGAGAGGGACTGAAGGTTTACTGTCAGAACCAGAACCAAAGAGCAGAGTGGACTTCTTCAGATATGCACGTGACATCACTCTGGATCCAAACACAGCTCACAGACAGATGTTATTATCTGAGGGGAACAGAAAAGTAACATTAATGAAACAAAATCAGTTTTATCCTGATCATCCAGACAGATTCACTTCATGTCCTCAGATTCTGAGTAATGAGAGTCTGACTGGACGTTGTTACTGGGAGGTGAAGTTAGGAGGAACTGGAGGTAGAGTAGCAGTCGCATACAAGGATGTTGATAAAACAGAGAGTTTATTTGGAGGTAATGATAAATCCTGGGCTTTACTTTGTTACAACAACAAAAATGAGTTTTATTACAACAACATCAGAACTCCCATCTCAGGTGGTGTTGTGTCCAGAGTTGGAGTGTACCTGGATCACAGAGCAGGTGTTCTGTCTTTCTACAGCGTCTCTGAGACCATGACTCTCCTCCACAAAGTCCAGACCTCCTTTACTCGACCACTACATGCTGGAATATGTCTCTGGTATGATTATGGAGACACAGCTGAGATCTGTAAACTAAAATAATTTGTTTGTTGCTGAAAGTTTCTTGTTGTGTTGTCTCCACTGATCAGAGATCAACGTGTCCAACAGTTTTTGTTGACATTATTGTCTCATCTGTTTTACGTGCAGCTCTGATTTGTTTCTGTTTTATTTTCTTTATATTTTTGTATTTCACATTTAAAATATGTTTCTCTTCCTCTTCATTGACATTAATATAGAAATCACTTGATATTTTTAACACATTTGTTATTTTTTATTATTATTACTAAATCTGTGCAGAAAACATTTAAATTGAGGAGTTTGTTGGAGACACAGCTGAGATCTGTAAACTAAAATAATTCTGTTTTATTTTGTTGCTATAAGTTTTTTGTTGTGTTGCCTCCACATCTCAGAGAATAATGTGTCAAACTGTTTTTGTTGACATTATTGTTATCTGTTAATAAACAATAATTGTTAATCTGTTAATAAAGAAGCAAAATAAGATCTTCAGTAGACAAAGACCTTTCATAATTTTCCATAAATGCTTAAATAAATAAATAAAATAAATACTCTGGTTGAATATTCTCACAAAATAAATTCCTGTTGGAACATCTTTTGATTGTTTTTAGTTTTTTCTCCTCGACGGTCACGGATCATCTTTTATATTAAAACCTCATCCATCTCAGTTAAACGTTTCAACATTTCTTTATTTAACCAAATCAAAACCCTCGTCTGACCTGGACAAGAGGTCAGTAACACACATCATCACATTGATCAGAGGAAGTAAAAATATATGATAAACAATTATTTTACTTAAATATATGGTTTTTGAATGCATGGTCTTTTTAACGATTCTAATGCTGACTTAAAACAAAGGCAATAGTTAAAAATACACAAGTAATGAATAAAATACAATTTGCACAAGCATCTCTTAAATTTATCTTTAGAGGTTTTTAATTGTCCGTTTTGTGTTTCAGCTGATTTCTCCAAACGTTTCTGAGCAAAGATGAAGGTAGTGAAGGGGAGAAATGGTTTATTATCAGATTTTTTATATTAGTTTGTCTGCACATTTCAAATGTTACATTTTGATATGCTTCGAATGTGAAAGTGATGATGAGGTTTGCATCTCATTATTCAATTTTTTAAATTGTTGAAATGTTATCCAAAATACTTTGTCAGTCTGAGGAGCTGCACTAAACTCAGTCTTATAAATAGCCCCTTCTCATAGTGGATCAACCAGTTTGTTGCTGACAGCCCAAAGTACCGGTAGTTGTTCACATGATCATCATCAGCTTAGGTTGTTTTCACACCTGATAGTCCTGTAGCCTCGGTTTGATTGTGGACCAACATTCAGAACATTTGTTTACATTTCAGCTGGTGCGGTTCACATTCACACTGCACTGACATAGAATTTCAGTTCTTTCTACTTTACTGTGCTGTTCGACAAGACTGCCGCCCAGTTAGCCAGCTAAACAGGGAGAGAGTGTGGTCCAGTTAGCGGGAGCTAAAGAGGTCGGTGAACAGCGAATTCCTTCGTTAGCTAGAGGCTAAATGTGAATCTTAGGGATGCTAAACTAAGGAGTCCGCAGGATGGTTTCTTCTATTGACGCCCTGGGCAGGGAGCGTGCTCACCTCCAGTCGGGCAGTTCAGTCATGGAGGAAGTCCTGCGAAGTTCAGGATGAAGCGAGGTGAAGTGCAATAAGATGGTGGCCGTGAGACGTACAGCATCCTTTATACCAGAGGGGCGGGGCCCCCGGTGACGCTGAAGTCTCACTGGCCTTAAAAGGAGTGATTGTAATTCTTCAGATGAACCGCACGGGGGCGCAATTCCCATAATAAGGTTTTGCACCGGAGTGAACTGACTGAAAGGGAACAGGAACTGAACAAAAACAACTGCTGAAACTGAGCTATTTTCCTCAGTCTAATGCTAACACTTGTGACATTTTCTGACAATTTAGTCCAGAACAGCTAGTGCCATTCTGCAGGCAGCTGTTTGAACAGCTAAGTGGCAGCCGCAGGTCCTACGTGTAATTTCTTAATTCAAGAGATCCAAAAATGTCATTCTGACTAGTCATAATGTAAATACAGATATCTTAAATTAACATTCTGACTAGTCAAAGTGTAATTGTTCCTAGTCAAAACTCATTTTTAGATATCTAGAATCATGTTGGGCATTGGGCAGCACGGTGGCACAACTGGTAGAGCTGCTGCCTCTCAGCGAGAAGGTTGCCGGTTCAAATCCCGGTCCGGGGCCTTTCTGGGTGGAGTTTGCATGTTCTCCCCGTGCATGCGTGGGTTTCCTCCGGGTACTCCGGTTTCCTCCCACAGACCAAAAAACATGCTTGTTAGGCTGATTGGTGACTCTAAATTGACCCTAGGTGTGAGTGTGAGAGTGGATGGTTGTTTGGTGTGAGTGAGACAGGTCCCTCTTGTAAATGAGTCCCCGTGACTCAACGAGGCTAGCCTGTATAAATAAAGGTTGAATGAATGAATGAATGAATGAATGAATGAATGTAATTACGGATAGTCAGACTACTCGATTTTATGTTAAAAGGGCTTGCCTTACTCAGTGAGCTAGAAAAGTAATGGTGACGTCACGTGAAGGATCAGCATGTGGGCGTGGAGGTCCAGCCCACTGACTTTGATTAACAGCTGAAGTTGTTCTGCAAAAACAAAAAGTGTCATTCTGAAATAGTTATGAAAAGCCCAATTATGAAATAAATAAATAAACAAAATGAAAATGTTTCTCATTTCACAATGTTTATTTAATTTTGAGCATTTTGTGTTTGACACTCCTTCTTCTCCTCTCAAACAGCCGCGTCACTCTACAGAGTTTCTTGTTCCTCTTGGTATGGCAAGCCATTTTAACATAAAATTAGATTCACAACACTTTATGTTAAAAGGGCTTGCCATACTTTCAGTTCTCAGGAAGTGAAACTTCCACACACGCTGAGAGGTGAAATGGCGCAGAAAGGAGTTCAGCTGCTTGACAGAGAAAGTTTCTCTTGTTCCATCTGTCTGGATCTACTGAAGGATCCGGTGACTATTCCCTGTGGACACAGCTACTGCATGAAGTGTATTGAAGACTTCTGGGATGGAGAGGATCAGAAGAAGATCCACAGCTGCCCTCAGTGCAGGAAGACCTTCACACCGAGGCCTGTTCTGCAGAAAAACATCATGTTTGCAGCTTTAGTGGAGCAGATGAAGAAGAGTGGACTCCAAGCTGCTCCTGATGATCACAGCTGTGCTGGACCTGAACATGTGGCCTGTGATGTCTGCACTGGAAGAAAACTAAAAGCCATCAAGTCCTGTTTGACGTGTTTGGTCTCTTACTGTGAGCAACACGTCCAGCCTCATTATGATGTAGCTCAGTTAAAGAAACATCAGCTGGTGGAGCCCTCCAAGAAGCTCCATGAGAACATCTGCTCTCGTCACGATGAGGTGATGAAGATGTTCTGTCGCACTGATCAGCAGATCATCTGTCATGTCTGCACGGTGGATGAACATAAAGGCCACGACATCGTCTCAGCTGCAGCTGAAAGGAGAGAGAAGCAGAAGGAGCTCCAGGTGAGGAGAGAGAACATCCAGCAGAGAATCCAGGGCAGAGAGACAGATGTGAAGCTGCTTCAGCAGCAGCTGGAGGCCATCAACGTCTCTGCTGATCAAACAGTGGAGGACAGTGAGAAGATCTTCAGTGATCTGATCCGGCTCGTCCAGAAAAGAAGCTCTGAAGTGAAGCAGCAGATCAGATCCCAGCAGGAAACTGAGGCCAGTCGAGTCGGAGATCTTCAGGAGAAGCTGCAGCAGGAGATCACTGATCTGAAGAGGAAAGATGCTGAGCTGAAGCAGCTCTCACACACAGAGGACCACAACCAGTTTGTCCACAGCTACCAGTCAGTGTCAGCACCCAGTGAGTCTCCACACTCATCCAGCATCAGTGATGCTCCTCTGAGATACTTTGAAGACGTGACAGCAGCTGTGTCCCAGCTCAGAGACAAACTAGAGGACATTCTGAGAGACACGTGGACAAACATGTCACTGAGAGGGACTGAAGGTTTACTGTCAGAACCAAAGAGCAGAGCGGACTTCTTCAGATATTCACGTGACATCACTCTGGATCCAAACACAGCTCACAAACTGATGTTATTATCTGAGGGGAACAGAAAAGTAACATTAATGAAACAAAAACAGTTTTATCCTGATCATCCAGACAGATTCACTTCATGTCCTCAGATTCTGAGTAATGAGAGTCTGACTGGACGTTGTTACTGGGAGGTGAAGTTAGGAGAAACTGGAGGTAGAGTAGCAGTCTCATACAAGGATGTTGATAAAACAGAGAGTTTATTTGGAGGTAATGATAAATCCTGGGCTTTAGATTGTTACAAAAACAATAATGAGTTTTATCACAATAAAATCAGTACTCCCATCTCAGGTGGTGTTGTGTCCAGAGTTGGAGTGTACCTGGATCACAGAGCAGGTGTTCTGTCTTTCTACAGCGTCTCTGAGACCATGACTCTCCTCCACAAAGTCCAGACCTCCTTTACTCGACCACTACATGCTGGAATATATCTCTGGTTTGTTAGAAACACAGCTGAGATCTGTAAACTAAAATAATTTAGTTTGTTGCTGAAAGTTTCTTGTTGTGTTGTCTCCACTGCTCAGAGATCAACGTGTCCAACAGTTTTTTTTTTTGACATTATTGTCTCATCATCCGTTTTACGCGCAGCTCTGATTTGTTTCTGTTTTATTTTCTTTATATTTTTGTATTTCACATTTAAAATATGTTTCTCTTCATTGACATTAATATAGAAATCACTTGATATTTTTTAACACATTTGTTATTTTTTATTATTACTAAATCTGGACAGAAAACATTTAAATTGAGGAGTTTGTTGGAGACACAGCTGAGATCTGTAAACTAAAATAATTCTGTTTTATTTTGTTGCTATAAGTTTTTTGTTGTGTTGCCTCCACATCTCAGAGAATAATCTGTCAAAACTGTTTTTGTTGACATTATTGTTATCTGTTAATAAATAATCATTGTTAATCTGTTGATAAAGAAGCAAAATAAGATCTTCAGTAGACAAAGACCTTTCGTAATTTTACATAAATGCTTAAATTAATAAATAAATACTCTGGTTGAATATTCTCACAAAATAAATTCCTGTTGGAACATCTTTTGATTGTTTTTAGTTTTTTCTCCTCGACTGTCACGGATCATATTTTATATTAAAACGTCACTCCTTCATCCATCTCAGTTAAACGTGTCAACATTTTTTTATTTAACCAAATCAAAACCCTCAGATGTTTTTTACAAGTCTGACCTGGACAAGAGGTCAGTAGCACACATCATCAAATTGATCAGAGGAAGTAAAAATATATGACTAAACAATTATTTTACTTAAATATATGGTTTTTGAATGTGTGTGCATGGTCTTTTAAATTATTCTAATGCTGACTTAAAACAAAAGCAATAGTTAAAAATACACAAGTAATGAATAAAATACAATTTGTACAAACATCTCTTAAATTTCTCTTTAGAGCTTTTTAATTGTCCATTTTGTGTTACAGCTGATTTCTCTAAACATTTCTGAGCAAAGATGAAGGTAGTGAAGGGGAGAAATGGTTTATTATCAGATTTTTTAAATATTACAGTAGTTTGTCTGCACATTTCAAATGTTACATTTAAAAGAGACGAAATAAAACAAATTAATAAAAAAGAAAACATTGAATGAAAAGGGTGCAGAAAGAAGAACAAAAAAATCTTATATCATCCCCTTATAATAAACATTTTCCCATAGGCTCACCACCTGTGGGAGGGGCCAAAGGGGTCGGGTGCATTGTGGAATGGGTGGTGGCCGAGGGCGGGGACCCTGGCGGTCTGATCCTCGGCTACAGAAGCTGGCCATTGGGACATGGAATGTCACCTCTCTGGTGGGGAAGGAGCCTGAGCTAGTGTGTGAGGTTGAGAGGTTCCGGCTAGAAATAGTCGGACTCACCTCAACGCATGGCTCTGGCTCTGGAACCAGTTTCCTTGAGAGGGGTTGGACACTCTTCCACTCTGGAGTTGCCCCTGGTGAGAGGCGCCGAGCAGGAGTGGGCATACTTGTTGCCCCCCATCTCGGTGCCTGTACGTTGGGGTTCACCCCGGTGAACGAGAGGGTAGCCTCCCTTCGCCTACGTGTGGGGGGACGGGCTCTGACTGTTGTTTGTGCCTATGCGCCGAACGGCAGCGCAGATTACCCACCCTTTTTGGAGTCCTTGGAGGGGGTATTGGAGGGTGCGCCTCCTGGGGACTCCCTTGTTCTGCTGGGGGACTTCAACGCTCACGTGGGCAATGACAGTGAGACCTGGAGGGGTGTGGTTGGGAGGAACGGCCCCCCTGATCTGAACCCGAGTGGTGTTCTGTTGTTGGACTTCTGTGCTCGTCATGGATTGTCCATAACGAACACCATGTTCAGGCATAAGGGTGTCCATATGTGCTCTTGGCACCAGGACACCCTAGGTCGTAGTTCAATGATCGACTTTGTTGTCGTCTCATCTGATCTGCGGCCGCATGTCCTGGACACTCGGGTGAAGAGAGGGGCGGAGCTGTCAACTGACCACTACCTGGTGGTGAGTTGGCTCCGATGGTGGGGGAGGATGCCGGTCAGACCTGGCAGACCCAAACGTATTGTGAGGGTCTGCTGGGAACGTCTGGCAGAGTCTCCCGTAAGACGGAGCTTTAACTCCCACCTCCGGGAGAGCTTTGAACACGTTCCGAGGGAGGCGGGGGACATTGAGCCCGAGTGGGCCATGTTTCGCGCCTCTATTGTCGAGGCAGCTTATCGGAGTTGTGGCCGCAAGGTTGTTGGTGCCTGTCGTGGTGGCAACCCTCGAACCCGGTGGTGGACACCGGCGGTGAGGGATGCTGTCAAGCTGAAGAAGGAGTCCTATTGGGCCTTTTTGGCCTGTGGGACCCCGGAAGCAGCAGATAGGTACCGGCAGTCCAAGCGGCATGCGGCTCGGGTGGTTGCTGAGGCAAAAACTCGGGCGTGGGAGGAGTTCGGAGAGGCCATGGAGAATGACTTCCGTACGGCTTCGAGGCGATTCTGGTCCACCATCCGGCGTCTCAGGGGGGGAAAGCGGTACGCGACCAACACCATTTATGGTGGGGATGGCGTGCTGTTGACCTCAACTCGGGATGTTGTGAGTCGGTGGGCGGAATACTTCGAAGACCTCCTCAATCCTACTGGCACGTCTTCCACTGAGGAAGCGGAGCCTGGGGACTTTGGATCGGGCTCTCCAATCTCTGGTGCGGAGGTCGCCGAGGTGGTTAAAAAGCTCCGCGGTGGCAAGGCTCCGGGGGTGGATGAGATTCGTCCTGAGTTCCTTAGGGCTCTGGATGTTGTGGGGTTGTGTTGGCTTACGCGACTCTGCAATATCGCGTGGACATCGGGGGCAGTTCCCTTGGATTGGCAGACTGGGGTGGTGGTTCCCCTATTCAAAAAGGGGGACCGTAGGGTGTGTTCCAACTATAGAGGGATCACACTCTTAAGCCTCCCTGGTAAGGTCTATTCAGGGGTTCTGGAGAGGAGGGTCCGTCGGATAGTCGAACCTCGGATTCAGGAGGAGCAGTGTGGTTTTCGTCCTGGTCGTGGAACACTAGACCAGCTCTACACCCTCAACAGGGTCCTGGAGGGTGCGTGGGAGTTTGCCCAACCAGTTTACATGTGCTTTGTAGACTTGGAAAAGGCATTCGACCGCGTCCCTCGGGGGGTTCTGTGGCGGGTACTCCGGGAGTATGGGGTACCAGGCCCATTGATATGGGCTGTTAGGTCCCTGTACGACCGGTGTCAGAGCTTGGTCCGCATTGCCGGCAGTAAGTCAGGCTCGTTTCCGGTGAGAGTTGGACTCCGCCAAGGTTGCCCTTTGTCACCGATTCTGTTTATAACTTTTATGGACAGAATTTCTAGGCGCAGCCAAGGTGTTGAGAGGATCCGTTTTGGTGGCCTTAGAATCGCTTCTCTGTTTTTTGCAGATGATGTGGTCCTATTGGCTTCATCAGCTCGTGATCTACAGCTTTCACTGGAGCGGTTTGCAGCTGAATGCGATGCGGCCGGGATGAGGATCAGTTCCTCCAAATCCGAGGCCATGGTCTTGAGCCGGAAAAGGGTAGCGTGCCCTCTCCGGGTCGGGGAGGAGGTCCTGCCCCAAGTGGAGGAGTTTAAGTATCTCGGGATCTTGTTCACGAATGAGGGAAAACTGGAGCGTGAGATCGATAGGCGGATAGGTGCAGCGTCCGCAGTGAAGCGGGCGCTGTACCGGTCTGTCGTGGTGAAGAGAGAGCTGAGTCAAAAGGCAAAGCTCTCAATTTACCGATCGATCTACGTTCCCACCCTCATCTATGGTCATGAGCTTTGGGTTATGACCGAAAGAACAAGATCTCGGATACAAGCGGCTGAAATGAGTTTTCTCCGCAGGGTGGCTGGACTCTCCCTTAGAGATAGGGTGAGAAGCTCAGTCATCCGGGAGGGACTCGGAGTAGAGCCGCTGCTTCTCCACATCGAGAGGAGCCAGTTGAGGTGGCTCGGGCATCTGGTTAGGATGCCTCCTGGACGCCTCCCTGGTGAGGTGTTCCGGGCATGTCCCACCGGGAGGAGACCCAGAGGAAGACCCAGGATACGCTGGAGGGACTATGTTTCTCGGCTGGCCTGGGAACGCCTTGGGATTCCCCCAGAGGAGCTGCTCCAAGTGGCTGGGGAGAGGGAAGTCTGGGCCTCCCTACTTAGGCTGCTACCCCCGCGACCCGACCCCGGATAAGCGGAAGAAAATGGATGGATGGATGGATGGATAATAAACATTGAACCAGTCCGGCCCTTGGCTTGTAGCAAATTTGTTTTTTTGGCCCTTGATGTATTTGACTTTGACACCCCTGCTTTAATGGCAAGACTAAGGTTTAGCCCACAGGATAGGAGATGTCCTATGTTTAGGAGAAAGAAAGGTACAAGTTTAGTTGAATGACTTGAGGAGGTGCACGCTTGCAGAAAAGTACTCATTTATCTGAGGCCAATGAGGCATTTTTCATATTTGATCATCTGGAAGGAGAAGCGTGAGAGGACATAAAGTTCAATACCCAGGTAGATATGGAGGACCCAGCCAGGATCATTGCAGTTTTACAAGAACTTTATGGTTGTTTAGATCCCTATGGTGCTTTCTTTCATCAACAAGAGGTGCTCCAAGAGTTCTCCCTCGCAGTAATGAGTAATGGATGTGGTAAAGCAGCATTCACCTAGTGAAATTCCCTATTATGACAATGTGAAAAAATATATTTTTGAGATTTTTGCAAATTTATTAAAAAAGGAAAACTAAGAAATCACGTTTATAGAAGTATTCACAGCCTTTACCATGATGCTTAATAGACCTTTTACCAGTTGACGTCATCACGCAAAGCTCGCCTGAAACGAGCGTTCTGATTGGACGGCAAAAAGCCCTAACCGGATGCAGGGGCTCGGGAAGGGGCCGAGGAGCTTCGTAATGATAGCTTGTTTTCTTAAAATATTGAACAACCACTGGTCAAAATGCCTGAACATTGTGCCGCGGATACTAGAGGAGGTGACTGTGTTCGCTGATGGAAAATGGGGAACTCCTTCAGGCTTTTAGCGAACGTCCAGCAGGGTGAGTAGTTGTGTGTCGTTGTCAACAACCTGTATTATCCAAGCGTCAGAAATAAATGTTTTAAATTTCTCACACCAATACTTCTGATATTTAGACTGGTTTGGTTATTGTTACAGGTTTAACATCTTCTGTTAGCTGCTATAACTAGCACCATATCTTCATAAGAGCTGTCAGTGTTAGCACAGTAACAAAAACATGACGTTTGAGTCGGTCACACCAGGTTTTAAATTTCTCACGCCAATACTTCTGATATTTAGACTGGTTTGGTTATTGTTACAGGTTTAACATCTTCTGTTAGCTGCTTTAACTAGTGCCATGTCTTCATAAGCATAAGCACAGTATGTAAACAAAGACATGACGTTTGAGTCACACAAATGTTCACAGCGTCCTTATTTCTTATTTGATTTCTGTAAACTATGTCTTAAATACAACCTGAGACAATTGGTGATGTTGTGATGTGAAAAATAATAACTATCCCAGGAGATACATTTATTAGCTTTCCTGGGAAAATTTAATTATCTTTGAGAACGTATTTACTTTTGACACACTGTTTATACAGCTTACACTTTATTAGACGTAAAATGTGTGAAAATCCTATATGCATGTGAATTCCATAATGACACACACAATATGGTTATATATTGTGTTTGTGTTTGCAGACAAGGAGGTGGCTGCAACCATGCTGGAAATACTTTCTAAACCAACCTGCACCCAGTTGTACATGGAAGGGACCAGCCCCAAAAACGAACTGCACCTGCTACTTGGATGAGCTGCAAGTTTTAAAGTGAGTTTACTCAGTGTTCCTGAAGAAATTTCATATTATGCTTATAACACAAATACCCAGAAAGGTGTCTTTCAGTCACATGATCATCATCAGCTTAGGTCGTTCTCACACCTGATGGTCCTGGTTTGATTGGGGACCAAAATTTAGAACATTTGTTTACATTTCAGCTAGTGCGGTTTACATTCACACTGCACTGAGTCAGTCGAGCCAACCTGTTCCCTCCCTGGCCTGTGGTGGCGCTGCACCAAGAACTACTGAAGGAAACGACACATGCCTCCCTGGCCTGTGGTGGCGCTGCACCAAGAACTACTGAAGGAAACGACACGAAAACCTCTGAAGAAGACACTTCTCCTTCTTCTGGAAATAAAAACAAAAACGGAGTAGTGATTTTAGGATTTCTGTTTTGTCATTTTTCAACAATGGACTCAGCGTGAGCGGAAGATGAGGCAGAAGACCATGGAGAATGTTGTTTTTCACACAAGGCGGCTGAGGCGGCTCTGTACGAGGTAAGAGAAATGCGCGTTTGTTTACCCTGCGCTGTAGTCCACTTCCTGCTTTTGGAGCAGTCTCCGGTCCGCTTGCATTCACCGCATTCGAATCGCATTTGAGTTCACTTCAACCGAACCGAGACCTAGGTTTTTAGGCAGATCAGAGTTCACTTTTTTGGTCCACATGAGAGTTCGATTGCACATTCACACCTCCCCAAACGAACCGGCCTTTCTAGGCAAATGGACTAGAGTTCGATTAAAGCGGACTAAATAGGCTAGTGTGAATGCTCCCTTGATGATCGATTGTTATTGCCCTGATGGTCGCTTGCTATTCACAGAGGGCTGAGTCTGCAGGCCAGCGGTCACTCAGGGATGAAGATCTTCACATCCGTGATTAGAGAGGAACATTGGTTGGAGAGGGGCGTGAAGGAAGCCATCTTTGAGAAGAGAAGAGAAATCGTCCATTAAACGGGCGGAGGCCTCCATGTCCAATTGTCACCTTACAAGCTAATTTACTAGTTTCTGTGCTTATTTCTGCATATTTAAACCTAATTCAGAAAATTATTTTCACTTTCTCCTGCTAACTTAGGCTTGCTCTTCCATTTTAGCTACGTTTCAGCATGCTTTTTAGCTAATTTCAACTTTTTGTCAGCAAGTTTTTCAGCAATAAGCATTCACATTGTATTTAAACAGGAAATGCAATTTATCTAGTTTTTAAATTGTTTATATGATAATTCTGTAGTATGTTTGTGTGCTTTTATTTTATTTTTTTGGTGCGCAAAATGAAACAATGGATTGACCATCCTCTAAAAGTGGTGATTCCATAATTTTTGCCAGGGGTTGTAGTTTTTTCTTGAAACAGCAGATCATTCAGCCCCACTAGATGGTGATGTTTCCAAATGTCACTTTTAAATGAAACATGATCCTGTAAGTATTTTTTGTACATTTTTTTGGTCACTTCTCAAACATTGTTTGAATGAAAAAACTCACATGAATTCCAATCTCGCAATATAAAACCATTTCTTTAATTTCTGCACTGTATTTACATCAAAAACCAACATAGGTTATAAATACATTTCAAACTGTACATGTGTCGGTGGACAAAATACAATACAAATTTAACTTTTGTTAAATTAATAAGTTGCTATAATCTTAAGGGAACATATATTTTTGTAAAACCACAGTACAAAACAAGTTTAAAGGGACGGTCTACTTCAATCAAAGTTGGAAAATGATGTAAACAAAGCCAAGTCAATGTTTATGTTTAAGAAAATGATCAAAATCAAATTGTAAAAAAAACAACATATGAATTAGTTTAATTTGATGTCTTCGAAATTGAAAATTGGGATAAGTTATTCATTTTGTTTTGTTATTTATAGATCATTACTGTATTGTTTGAATTTGTCACGACAGAATTGATAGTTTAAAAAAAAAGGGGGCAGATATAATAAGATTTCTTCTTCTTTCTGCTACCTTTCAGTTTATGTTTTTTGTTTTCATATAGTATGTGAAACTGTTTTGTGTTTTAATTTAAAATGAATAAATTAATAAAATAAAAATAAATAACTTAATTCAAGTACCAGCAGGGAAATGCAAAATGCTACAAAGGGGAAATGAACAAGTCGGTGTTCTCCAGGTTCAGGCTTTTTGTCCCAGTCCGTCCAGCCAGTTTAGAACCGTGTTCAGTTCTCCCACTGCTTTGTGTGCTGCTGGATGAATCTGAATCTGCCGGGGGAAGAGGAAAGAAGAGGGTGAATGGATTTAATAATGAGCATCGATACACAGTTAGCTTTGTCACTGACAATTAAAACAATAAATGAAGTCATAAACCACAAAGGGTGAAGAAAAGAGCAGAAGTCTTCATCGATCTGAGCCTGTTTAAAAAATAATTTTCAGGCCTATAACATAAGTTTTTTTTTGTTAATAATGACATAATTGTGCAAAATAACATTACAGCTATTTTACTGTTTCTATAGGACTGTGTACTGGGCATAGACCATTACACTACATGCTGATGGTCAAGGCTTAATTAGAGCTGGATTCTGTTCCAAACTCTCTTATTTTGACAGAGTGCGTTCCGGTAACTGTTTGCTTGGATCCGATAACTCTCAGGTTTACTGATAATAACTTGATGAACAAATGTGACAGCCTTGAATGAATAAAACTTATATTGGATGTGTAAACTGAATATAGTTATATAAACACTAATTTTCAACACAACAGCCACATACAAGCTTCTTAATATCACATACGAGCTGCCCCTTCAAGTAAGCATTTCTTCATCTACCCTTAAAAAATCTCTGCCATTAAAAGAGTGCTGGGGGTGAGTGATGAGCTAACCAGGCAGGAGCCCATAAGCAGCCTCCATGAATAGATGGAGGAGATGCCTGGAAGTTTCACATGTGCAGGTGGACTTTGAATTCAGCGAAGAAGAGTTGGCTCAGAGCCGTCAAGTAAGTGGGAGGGGGGTAGGATGCTTGACATAAGTGGAGTGTTTACAAATGTAAGTAAACGTAGATGTGTAGCAACTAGGGGTGTAACGATACACAAAACTCTCGAGACGAGACGAGACAAATTACAGAGTTCGCGAGAACGAGACGAGATTTTAATATTAGTTCAAGAAAACTTCAAAGATCGGTTTTATGCCGCAAAAAGGCTTTTATTCTGTTTTAACATGTATTACAAACTCAACTGATGTCTTCATTTTACTGATTGAATCTCCTTAGACCTTAGAACGTTCAACTTTGTTTAAAAAAAATAGATATTCACGCAGGACTTTCCAAAAATTGAACATAAATATCCGCATCAGCACTGAATCTGCAGCCGTCACTCACCAGTGTTGCCAGATTGGGCGGTTCACCGCGATTTTCCTTCTGACTTTTGCGGGTAAAGAGTGCTTTGGGTGGGTGGGACTCTATCTGGCAACACCGGTCACACCGGTGTTTACACAAGTGTGTCTTTACATCCGGGGCAGCGTCGGCAGCGCCGGGACCCTCCATCAATGTAGAGGCGTCTGCGGCACCGGGACCCTCCATCAGTAGTTGGGGCGTCTTCTATAGCAACTTCATCCGGCGAAGCCATGCTGTCCGTGACGCTGACTTGCTAGGGGCTGCTAGCATTAGCGACTCGCGAGACAACGTTACCTCTCAACGAGAGATATCGCGGGAGTTTAATATTGCGAGATCTCGTACAACGAGATCTCGTTACACCCCTAGTAGCAACCTGTTAAAATACATGAAAATGCAGTCAATTTCATCTACTTTATCTAAAAATTTCTCGGGGAGGATCCAGAGACCCCGATCTTCCGATCACAAGCTCACCTTCTTAAGCTCTGCGCCACCACTCCCCTGTATTATTGCAACCGCGGCACAAATACGTTCATGCATTAACACAGTCAGAGTTCACGCGACAGAGCAATGATAACGGCGTCATGCTAATGCTTTGAGATTTAATATTAGTTTATGTGATGTTCTTTTACACCAGAATGTTGTTTTGGAAAGAAAAAGAAAACATTTATAATCTTGGAAGACATTTATAACAGCCCTTGTTTTGCTAGCCATTATCCTCACATGGTTGAAGACTTTTGCCCCTTTTTTCTTTGCTCTCTGACTGATGTCACAGCAGACATCACTATTTGATATCATCCCTTCAAAAACGGAACACTTTTTCTTTTTAATTCATTGTTTTTTTAGTTGTTTTCATGCTAACTACAGATTTTTTTAAAAGTCAGTGCTGGTGGTTTTACTGACAGGAAGTTCTTTTCCATATTTTTTTAATCTACTTGACCATTTAGACTCTATCCTAGTTTTCCCCAACAAAACTAGATGTTCATATTTATTTATCTACTGTATGGCTATGTATTAAAAATAAGATCATTAGTGTTCAGTGAATAAAACCTTCATTTGTTTACCTTGTCAAACTTGTTAAGGACCGAGTCAATTTTTCTCTGGGTTTCTTCTCCACAGTGGCAGTGCTGTGCAGATCACAACAGGCGTTAGAACAACTTCTCAAATAAACACATTTTATTAGTGAAGAACGATAAAGCCAGACAGCCGACTTACACATTTGTGCATGTCTCTTCTGATGGTGACAAACGCGTTTGCCAGGGCGCTGGCGCAGCGCTGGTGGTGCGGCTGGGAGGATGGGAAGTTGTTGAACACTCTTTCAACGTAGAAGCGCAGCAGGAGACGCAAGAAGCAGCACGTCTGACCCTCCTGGTGGAAACATGCAAATGTCATTCACGATGTGTTGATGTTAGTGACTACAGAAGTAACATATGTTTCGGACTATAAGGCGCATGCGAAACAAATTCATTTTGACAGATTTTTTTTGCAATGTGTACTAGGCCTGTCGCAATAAACAATTATTCAATTAATCACATGATAAATGAACATTATCGACCTAATTTTCATTAATGGCTTTATCGTTTCTTCATGTCTCTGTTTCTACTGAAGACACTGGATGACAAAAGGCCAAACTCCGGTGCTCTTCACTGACCTCTCCCTTTCTCCTTTTTCTTTAAAATCTGTTTTAACCATCCAAAATTGCGTTTTTGGATCATTAAAAGCAGCTAAGCTGAGAAGCTAAGCTATGAGCTATGCTAAAAGGCCGACCTCAGCGAAAAACCTCCATCTTGTCGAAGCTCCAAAATTCACAGTTGAAACCTGTGCCGACGTGTAAAAAGTTGTTTTTCTCTGCAAAAAGAAGCTGAGAACTTGTTACTGATTTTTTAATTAAAATCTTTGTGCGACAAAATGCTATGCTAAAGAGCTCAAACCACACTGAGCATCCGCAGTTTTGAGAACCGAAAAACAGGAAGGAGAAACAGCCCATGTCACGTCAAGGGTCCTCCCTCCCATTTTTCTTAAAGAGACACGCTGCTCGCTCCCTCACTAACTATCCTGCGGTTCAAACAGTCTTATACTGTCATCCGGTGGTCAAAAAAAGGTACCACACCCAAAACAAATCAACATTTCTTGTTAAATTTGACAATAATTGCTAATTATTGTCAAATTTCTAACAATTTTATCGTTTATTGTAATAATTTCAGAGACAATTAATCGCCCAGCAAAATTTGTTATCGTGACAGGTCTTCCGTGTACCACATAATCTGTTCGAGGTTGGTTAGCACAACCAGAGTTAATATACAGTATAAGGTGCACCGGATTTTTTTTTTTTTTCATTTTTTTTTTATTTACTCTATTTATCCAGGTAGTCTCATTGAGCCACGGGAACTCATTTTCAAGAGAGACCTGTTAGGGAGCAGATGGTGGGGGTTAAGGGCCTTGCTCAAGGGCCCAGAGTGGGGTGAAAGAAGGTGGTGGCAGATGTGGGTGTTTCACCTTTTTCCACCCACATTTTTTTCGATGTTGTCGGTACAGGGGATTGAACCGGCAATCTTCCGATCACAGGGCCACCGTCTCTAACCACTCACTGTTGATTTTTGAGAAAATTTAAAGATTTTAAGTGCGCCTTATAGTCTGAAAAATATGGTATATGGATCAGAACACAAGCAAAAGGCCTCACCTGAACATCTTTGATCAGAGATTCTTCAAGAAGTTTCACGTCGATCTCATTGTCTCCTGATAGCTATTAAAATCACAAAATGCCATATTAGACTTGTTTATTGTCAGGTATGTCGACAGAGATATGCAATCGTGAGTGCTGTGAAGAGTTTTTGTCCTTTGCGGGTGTTTGAACCGAACAAAGCGTCTGCACATCCACTGCACTAAAACCATAGATATACGGTAGGATCTGATGTGATGATATCTCTGCATAAAATATTCTATATCAGGATCTATCACAGATGTTCATCCGGAAAATATCCAATACTAGGATTTATAATGTATGGGCATCCAGAAAATATCCAACTATCAAAGATGTGTATCTGGAAAATATCATATACTAGGATTTATCATGTATGAGTATCCAGAAAATATCCAATACTAAGATCTACCACAGATGTGTATCTGGAAAATATCCAATACCTGTACTAGGATTGATCATAAATGGGTATCCAAAAAATATCCAATACTAGGATCTCTCAAGTATGGGTATGCATAAAATATTCTATACTAGGATCTATCGCAGATGTGTATCCAGAAAATATCCTATACTGTACTAGGATTTATCATGTATGAGTATCCAGAAAATATCCAGTGCTAGGATCTATCACAGATGGGTATGCGTGGGATATCCTGTACTAGGATCTGTTACAGATGAGATCTCCCCGTATAGCACCGGAAACATATTGGATTTGTGGCAGATACGTAAACTTGCATACTGTACTGTTGTATCTCCCCGGATATTAGGCCTTTTTGTCCAGTGATCGTTCTGAGTGTGCACCTGCACCGATCGGTGGGGTTCGAGTTCAACTCACCGCGTGGTGTCGTATGTCGGAGTAATGTCTGCGTAGTTCATGTATGTGAACGTTGGCAGAGCAGCCGTCCACATGCAGAGTTCGACCCTCTGTCATATTGCACAGACATCCGAGGAAGAGGTGGATTAGGAGAAAGAGGTAGACGAAGGAGCCAAGCAGCATCTGGACCATTGTTACCTGGTGGTAAAGCTGACAGGACAACGTGTCTGGTTAAACCTCTTGAGGATACAAGAAAACTGGCTGTGAACACAAGTGTTCTTCAATCGGTTCTAAAACCCAGCCCATCTCACATGAAGGGAGAGTGCACCTGTGCTCAGACTCACCTGTGTGCTTCTGCAGAGGAAGAGTCTCAGTGAAGGTGTATCTCTCTGCCTCCATCCTCTCTCCTCTTATAGCCGCTTGACGGGAATTTTACCTGTTTTTTTTTCCCCTTACCTTAATAGCCACAAAAGTGCATGTTCATACACGTGTGAGTGCAGAAGGAAATGAGTGATGCAATTAAAGGAACTTCCAGCTCTGTGTATGAGAAAATGTAAATGCTGAAACCTTTTCCTCTTGTGACGTAGTCTGTAGAAACAATTTCACTATTACTAATCATTCAATTGCATGAGTCATTCATTTGACCAGTGTCATTACTTCTTTTGCAACTTGCCTTAAAATTCTTTGAATTCTGGGCTAAGGTTATTTTTAGTGAAAGAAAATCCAAAAGGTGAGAGTTTTTTTTCAGAGCAACAATGAGTTTTTGCAAAGATTGATTGGTCTGTCTGCTCATGTTGCAGAGCGACATTGTCTGTGCTCTTCCAATAATGCTTGCGTCACAGTTTTTCCTTAAGGTTCTGAGCTTCCGTCACGTCACGAAGCACTTTTCAAAAACACCTGCCAGACCTGTTTACCTGTTTACAGTGAAGGTTGAAAATTCACGTGCAGTAAAAAATAGAAAGATCAGAGGAAGAGGAGGAAAGTCCGGCGGACGCAGGAATGACCTGTGTTTGCAGTGTGTTACTGAGTTAACAAGCAGCAAAGGTCTGACAGAGGAAGGGCAAAATTCCCAACTTTCTTTCTACAAATGTGCATTTGTATAAAGGAAGAAAAAAAAAAGGTGACACCCTCTCATAACTCAGGAAGGCTTGTTTGGTGAGAACCACTAGAGGTCATCATGAAACTTTCACAACCTCCCTGGCAGCTGTGCAGCTTTCAACGTGTGGCATGGAAGCTGCACAGCTGCAGAAAGAAAAGCTCTGCAGAGAGTAGTGAAGGCTGCACAGAAGTCTGTTGGAGTCAGTCTCCCCACTATCACAGACATCTACACCTCCAGATGCAGGAAGAGGGCTACCTGCATCATGAAAGACCCCACTCACCCAGCACACACACTTTTTGCCCCACTCCCCTCAGGAAGGAGGCTGAGGAGCATTAAGTGTAGAACCACCAGACTAGGGGTCACCAACCTTTTCGAAACTGAGAGCTACTTCATGGGTACGGAGTCATACAAAGGGCACCAGTTTGATAAACTCTTCAGAAATAACAAAGCGTAAATTTAATTTTTTTTTTATAATAAACATATTTTTAAGAACATATTTTTAAGATAGACATTTTAAAATATATATAAATCCAAAAAAAGAATAACGACTGAATAAAATGAAAATTTAAATGCAGCTTAGTAGTGAGTTGTGCTATTTTTAGAACAGGTCCGGGGGCACCTCAAATGGTCCTTGGGGGCACCCGGGTGCCCGCGGGCACCACGTTGGTGACCCCTGAGAACAGCTTCTACCCTGAGGCTGTTAGACTCATGAACATCTAACCAGAATAATCACATATCACATCATGTTGCTGCTGATCTGTTTCATGTTGCTGCTGATCTTTTTCATGTTGCTGCTGATCTGTTTCATGTTGCTGCTGATCTGTTTCATGTTGCTGCTGATCTGTTTCATGTTGCTGCTGATCTGTTTCATGTTGCTGTGTTCATTTGTGACCATCTGCTCATACAGACATGTTCGTGCTGCTGTTTGGAGTAATGTTTTTCTATGATATAAGTGCTTAGTGTATTTTTAGTTGATGTTTTTCTTAGTTCATATCTTAGATGTTATTACTGTTCTTCTCTCACATTTTATTGTTGGATGTAACTGGGACCCTGTGTACATAATCTCGTTTCATCACATGTACCAGATGTGGTGCAAATGACAATAAAGATTCTCTGACTCTGACTCTGGTCTTCATGAGAGTCAAACAGATTTAATTCTGTTCAACAGAAGTCTTTTAAATCATGCATGCTTTCTGATCTTTTTACTTTTATTATCTTAGAAATTTGCTTCTGATAAGCTGTAGTTCTTGTGGGAAAAAAACTAAAAATTCTTTATTTTTAGATTGCATTATTTATCTTGGGGTTCTGTGGAACAGATATAAACAATTATTATTTTATCTGTTGTAGATATCTATTTGAGTTAACTTATTTCAGTTTAGAGAATTAGAGCTTAATTCTGACCGGACTGACACTATTCCTGTAGGGCCTAAACCAAAGTGGATTGTTACTCCATTAAAACAACTTCAATCTCAAAAATGTTTACGTTTTTGTCATTTTTGCATTACTTAGTATTTTAGCTTTTATTATTATTATTGCCTTGCTCTGGTCGCAAGTGGCTGTTTCTGCTTTTCCTCTCCCGTCTTTTCCTCTCCCTGCTTGGCTCTTTGTCTTGTCTGCAGTTCCTCTGCACTCATCTCTCGAACGCAAAGTGAGATTATGGATTTGGTATCATGGACGATCAACTCTATTGACAAAATTATTTTTACAAAGCGACAAGGTCCAGGGGAGCCATCTTGCCTGTCACAGACACACTCTGGCGGTTACGTGATGGATTCCTGGTGAGAGTCGAAGATGATGTGTCTCTCAGTCCTGTCTGGGGAGGATGTTGAAGATGTTTACATACCGTACTTTTCAGCCTATAAGTCGCACCGCCGTATAAGTCGCTTTGTCCAATTATTGGAAATAATTTGGAAAAATCCATAAATATGTCGCTTCAACGTATAAGTCGCACCTGACGTCACCACCAACGTTACGCATCACCGCTGACGTTACGCGTCACCGCTGACAACCCAGAAATGTGGTCCGGCCGAGTGTTCACCATAGCTCTGCTGCAAATGTCTGCCACAGGAGCGCACAGCAAAGCTTTAAGAAGATTAACACTTAAAAACAATTATTTGTTTGCTAAAAATGATAACAAACATTTGTCTGAGCTGAACTTTTCATTAATAAATGAACGTAATTGTGAAATGAGCTGGATTTAAAAATTTGTTTCGCTACGTCTGATGAAACAATAATGTACGTGCGTGCGCAGCGGGCGGAAACCCTGCGTTTCGTTAAAATTTAACAAGAGAAACACCTAATAAAATATATTTGTTAGCTGACATTATTGTAAAAGTGTGTCTCTGTTTAACTTTTCTTAATAAATGATTACAAATAAGCTGAATTTATTCATTCATTCATTCATTCAACCTTTATTTATACAGGCTAGCCTCGTTGAGCCACGGGGACTCATTTACAAGAGGGACCTGTCTCACTCACACCCAGGGTCAATTTAGAGTTACCAATCAGCCTAACATGCATGTTTTTGGACTGTGGGAGGAAACCGGAGCACCCGGAGAAAACCCACGCATGCACGGAGAGAACATGCAAACTCCACCCAGAAAGGCCCCCGGACCGGGATTTGAACCGGGGACCTGCTCGCTGAGAGGCAGCAGCTCTACCAGTTGTGCCACCGTGCTGCCCAAATTTAAAACGTAAACAACACGACGCGTGCACCCACAAGAGCATTTCCGCTTTTCAGCGAGAGGTGCATTTCGTTAAAATTTTGCAACAGAAACTCCTAAAAATATATATTTGTTAGCTGACATTATTGTAAGAGTGTGTCTCAGTTTAACTTTTCTTAATAAATTAATCAAAAGGGTCAAATCAGCTGAATTTAAATAGTTTTGCTACCGCATAAACAAAACGTGCATGCGCAGCACCAGACATGCAGTAGCAGTGAACAGACCTGCATGTATTTTAATTTTCCAGTCGCGGACCAATTTTTTGCTCACCCCAAAGTGACGATCCGCTGCTCGGTTGCCGTGTTCTGCTGCGAATTTAATCACCTGCAGCTTAAAATCTGCAGAATAGGATTTTCTCTTTGGCGGCATTTTCTCTCTTTGTTCTCTCGCTCGTTCTCTCTCGGATGTTGATATCGATGTTGTCTTGTCTGTTCTCCTGCTCACTCTCAGTGATTTGGCGGGGGTGATGGGTTTTATCTCAATACAGGTAGTCCCCGACTTACGAGCGCTCTGACCTACGAGGTTCCGGACTTACGAGCTGGCGAATTTTTGGAAAAAACGCAAAAAATACCGAGTTTTTCTGTGTTTTTTCACCACAGTTCGTTAGCTAAACATGTGGACACACGTTTCCGATCATTTTTATGCACTCGTAAGCAGTTTTTCGATGAAAAACGAGTGTTTGTAGTCGCGCTAGCAAAACCGTTCCAACTTACGAGCGAAATTCCGGACTTACGAGACACGTGGCGGTCGTTCCGAATTACGAGATTTCCATGTTACGAGCAACTCGTTGTAACGGAACTCGCTCGTAAGTCGGGGACTACCTGTACACAAATACTGTAACAGGATACGCCTCCAGGTACAGTCTTCACGTAAACAGACTAGAGAGCTCTTTAGCACCCATAGTGGCTGAAACTGGTACTGCACCATTTTTGGCCAAAATGAAAAACGGTCGTATCAGAGCCAAAAATGGGTCTAAAAGTATGGGGAAAAAATCCATAAATATGTTGCTTCGCCGTTTAAGTCATAGGACATGCAAATTAGTAAAACAAAACTGTGACTTGTTCGCCGAAAAGTATGGTAATTGGATTTATGATGGCAGGAGCTTTACTGTTCGGCATCTGTGGAGCCCTGTTCTATCGGAAACTGAGGAAGACTTCAGCGGCGATTACTGCCATGTCTAAGCGTCCGAGTCAGAGGGAAAGTTTGATCTTGGAAACTCTGTATGAAAAAAATTGTGTACAAACAAATTACACAAAGAGAAAAATTGTTGACCAACCATGGATGACAAAAGGGTTGAGAAATGCTTGTAAAAAAAAGAATTATTTGTATTCGTGTTTCTTGAAATTGCGAAGTCAAAACGCTGAAGAAAAATATAAAAAGTATAAAAATAAATTAGTAGGGATTATAAGGAAACATAAGAAAGAATATTATAGTAAATTATTAGATAAAAGTAATGGTGATATGAAAGCAACATGGCGAGTAATGAATAGTGTTATGAAGAATCATAAAGCAAAAACTAGTATTTCAAAATATTTTGTAAAAGAAAAAGATGAAGTTTATGATGAAAATGAAATTGTCAATGGATTTAATCAGTATTTTGTGAATGTTGGATCAAGCCTTGCAGCTAAAATACCAAAAGTAAATAATAATGTGAGCCACACAATTACAGGCTGTACAAGCAGTATTTTTCTAAATGGAACTAACGAAGAGGAAATAATGAAAGTAGTAAAAAATCTTACAGACAAGAGATCAAAGGACTGGGTGGACATGGATATGATGTTTGTAAAGGATATAATGAGCCATGTTATTGAGCCGTTTACATATATATGTAACTTATCATTTTCAACAGGAATATTTCCAGATAATATGAAAGTAGCTAAGGTAGTTCCTCTTTTTAAAAATGGTGATAAATGTGTGTTCAACAATTATAGACCTATATCCTTGTTACCACAGTTTTCTAAAATTCTTGAAAAACTATTTGTGAACAGACTAGATCAATTTATAGACAAACAAAATATTCTAAGCAACAGTCAATATGGGTTCAGAGCTAAAAACTCTACATCAATGGCTCTCATGGAATTAATGGAACAAATAACTACTGCTGTCGATCAAAAACAATACTGTGTCAGTATTTTTGTTGATTTAAAAAAAGCATTCGATACTATTGATCACACCATTCTCCTTGAAAAACTGAACAAATATGGTATTAGAGGACCAGCATTACAGTGGGTATCTAGCTATTTGAAAGATAGGAAACAATTTGTACAAATAAATGATGTAAGATCTGACCTCTGTAATATCACATGTGGAGTTCCCCAGGGCTCTGTGCTTGGACCAAAGCTATTTATTTTATATGTGAATGACTTGGTAAATGTGTCAGGACTCCTTAAATGTATACTTTTTGCTGATGATACCACATTTTTCTGTTTAGGTGAAGATATAGAACAAATGTTGGAATTGATAAAGACAGAATTTACCAAAATACAAACTTGGTTTAAAATCAATAAATTATCATTAAATCTAGAAAAAACTAATTACATGATATTCAGTAATAAAAAGAAAACTGTTGATGTTCCACTCAAAATTGAGGGTGTTGAGATTTGTAGAGTGAGTGAGGTGAAGTTTTTGGGTGTTATTATTGATGACAAACTGACATGGAAACAACACATAAATTCTGTAAGAATAAAAATAGCTAAATCGATTGCAGTACTATACAAGGTCAGAGACCTATTGAATGATAAAGCTCTGTATTTGTTGTATAACACAATCATTGTTCCACACTTAATCTATTGTATTGATGTTTGGGGGAAAGCGTGTAAAACAATCACAAAGCCTATTTTTGTATTACAGAAAAGAGCTGTAAGAATTATCACTAGAAAACATTACTGTCATCCATCCAGTACATTATTTTATCAACTGAAATTATTGAAGTTCCATGATTTGGTTGATTATAATATTTTATCAATTATGTATAGGGCTCAGAACAACAAATTACCTTTAAATATCCAAATGCACTTTGTTAAAAGACAAAGTTGTTATAATCTTAAGGGGACAGAGATGTTTGTAAAACCACAATTCAGAACTAGCTTGAAGGGACGTTCTACCTCAATCCAGGGAATTAGATTATGGAATGGCTTGGAGAATGTAGTTAAAAATGCCAAGTCACTGTTTACATTTAAAAAAATGATCAAAAGGAATTTGTTGAAAAAATATATATGAATTAGCATAATGTGTATTGTATTATTTATTAGTAATGTATTAGTATTAGAAAATTAGAAAGAGTTAGTCATTTTGTACTACTGGTGGAAGATTATTAATGTGCTTTGTATCAATTTTTAATTATGTATTAGTATTAGAAAATTAGAAAGAATTAGTCATTTTGTACTACTGGTGAAATATTATTAATGTGTTTTGTATCGATTATTAGTTACGTATTAGTATTAGAAAATTAGAAAGAGTTAGTCATTTTGTACTACTGGTGAAATATTATTATTGTTTAATCTGATTGTTTGAAAAAAGGGGCAGATATAATAAGATTTATTCTTCTTTCTGCTTCCTTTCATTTTTTTACATTGTGTACGTATCATTAATGGGATTGTCTTGTATTGTGTTTCTTTTGTAAAAAAATGAACAAATTTAATAAACATAAACATAAACATAAACATCCATGACCTAAATCCAGCCGTGACCTAAATAAATCAGCTGCTTTACGAGCTTAACCTGAAGGTAGAGGCGATTTCTGAGAAACGCAAGCCACCCGCGGGTTTTGGGACTCGTCAGCGTGGTGGAATCAATCTGGAGGAGGATTCATAGCATGGATCAGTGGAACGGATTCCCACAATTAGACCATATTAGATTTGGATCGTCCAGATGGACACTCAAGGCTGCAGGAAAAAAATATGTCTGCCTGAAGAAAATCAACAATCAAGCTTATCT
Organism: Garcialebias charrua; assembly: GCA_038048925.1. Taxonomy (NCBI): domain Eukaryota; kingdom Metazoa; phylum Chordata; class Actinopteri; order Cyprinodontiformes; family Rivulidae; genus Garcialebias; species Garcialebias charrua. The sequence goes on from JBBPBX010016313.1 coordinate 40,799, forward strand.
GAATCTGACTCCCCAACAACCTTGGAAATGGGCTGACTATCAAATTTCTCCTAGGTCATGAGTAACCGAGGACAACAACTGCATCTATCGCCCCCCCGAGAACTTTCTGTGAGCGCTTATCAGAAATGCTGGCTGGAAACATCACAGAACTGTAGCTGATCTGAATAAGGCTCATGGACTAAATCTCACCGCCTGACCTCAAATGCATATGTAAATGGTCTTAACTGTGCTTGCTGGTGTCCTAATAGACAAGATGTGAACAGTCTTTTTTGTAATACCACTATCTACCCTCATGGTTCTTCTCCTTTTTCATATCTAAGATTATAATTCTGATAAGTAATGAGATGGCCGTGCTGATAATCAGCTGCAGCTTCGTACACTTAGTCCAACTTTCGGATGACTGTGCGTACATGTTTCTGTTGTACCTTGGTGCAATGTCAATACAGTAAAGATATTCTGATTCTGATTCTAAACAGAAAGAAGGTTTATGATATGTCTCCCAGAATATCCCTATGTGAAACAGGTGACAGACACTTTAATGTATACAGCAACTGTGCTTGCTGGTAGTTTTTTGTATATATATATATCTATATCTATCTATCTATCTATCTATATATATATATAT
>JBBPBX010016314.1:0-21138 GCA_038048925.1 Garcialebias charrua
TTCGTTGTTTTAAAATACTCTCGCATGTGACGTCACAAGCGAGAGGACAACCCACCCCAACCTGAGTCCAGCCCCTCACCTAGCAACCCCTGGTTAGGCTCAACCCACTTCTGTATTAAACACATGACTGTTGTTTTTCATGATTTCATCTCATCTTTTGTTTATATGTTCTTAATTTCATGTGTACAGCACTTTGTTGCAGCTGTGTTTTTTTTAAATGGCTTTATAAATAAAGTATAATTGTTATTTTTATGTTTTAGTTCAATTTTTAGTGTATTTGCGATCGCTCCCAACGCGCAGCCGGTAAAAATTAAACGAGCAGACCCCCGGCGTAGGGACCGGTGGCAACGGGACCCCTCCTCTGGCGGATGAAGCGGAGCTTCAACTGTACAGCCTCGCTGCAGCCTCGCAGCAGCGAGGACCTTCTCCTTACGGATTAATTTACGGGAGACACTTGGTGAACTTTGTGTTGTCTTGACTGGAACAGCGATAACTCCCAAAATCGCCGCGTGCAACGAGCGGAGCTGGCGAACACCGGAAGAGGAACAAGCTAACATTAGCATCGGATTCGGGTGGTCTAATGCTAAAAGGAGCAGCAAATTGCGGCGCGCTCAGACGGGTTTCGGTAAGTTATCTTAAGCTAGCACTAACAGTAAGTCAAATGAGTAATAAAAAAAGAGCTAATTTTAAAACAACAACACATTACAGATACTGGCTGTTACAGAGGGCGTAAACAGATCGTTGAAGGGCGTGGACTTCAGAACTTGTATCAGAAACCGGTCGTTCAAAACGAAAGTTAAAAATGGCAGAATTAAAAAGGGTATAATTGATTATCTAAGAATTATTTTGTGTATTAAAATGAATTAATATTGTCAAGATAGCACACAGACATAACATTAAATTTTTAAAGACCTATATGTGGTCCCCTTTAAACAAAACCTCAAAAACATGGCATTTTCAATAGCAAATATGTTTTTGCTATCCAGTATAATGTTAAATGTGATATTTAAAATAACTTATTTCATAACAAATATAAAAACACATTAGATAACAAATATACATTTATTTTTTAACATAAATGATAAATTTAAAAGGAAAATTAAAGTATTTTAGAGATAATCAAACGTAATATTACAAAAACAATTAAATGTAACCACACATAAAGTACCTCATTGTCAATTTATAAGCAACTGTATTGTTAGATAGCCAATATAACGTTGCAAATAAAATAATAGTGTCACACAAATAGCATTACAGTAATTTCGTATTGCAATGTTGATAACATGAGTTTTTAGTCTAAACATGAATTACCATTCAGACAACGCTTGCTGCATCCTTAATTGTTGTGCAGGTTGATCCACGTCTTCAGCCTCTGGGTCTGACTCAGGGTAAAATATATACGGCTGCACGACGGAGCTGCTAGCACTAGCCATTTCTAAAGTGCTAACGTGAACCCTTTGGAGGGCGGAGTTTATGTAAATAGATTTTTGAAGGGCGTGCCCTTCCGAGCTCATTATCATAAACAGCCTGTTTTGAACGGAAGTGAAATCTGGCAGAATTAGAAAGGGGATATTTTATTATCTAAGCATTATTTTGTGTATAAAATTGAATGAAAATGGTCTGGATAGCCCACAGATACACCACAAAAAATTATATGACCTACATTTGGTCCCCTTTAAACAATTTTGTTCTCTCACTAAAATAAATTACATGCCTGGGGCATGTAACACAATACCAGAATGGTGTTACCCAGCGTAAAATAGCAAAGACTTTTAAAGACCGTGTAAAGTGAATTTCAACATTTTCTTCAATAAACATTATAAATGTCATAATTGTAATCTTGTAAATGAGTAAAAAGTCTCAAAATTGTAGCTCAATTAATTTTGGAGTTATAGAGCAAACTGTGTATAAACATATTTCTATTTCAGGATTTTTTAGGCGTGTTTTAAATGTGACCGCGTTTCGTCACGCGGTCCTCATTAGTATAGCCCCACCCCCTGCAGCTCCAGCCGTATAAATTCGCCTCGGTGGAGCCGTTCACTCGCGAATCGCAGATAGCATCAGATAGCAATAGCATAGATATTTTGTTCATTGTTAGCTAGCTAATCAATTATGCCTCGTTCGTGCATCCTCCCTGGATGTCGCAATGGTCAGGGCACCCGTACAAATCATAACATGTTTTTAAACCGCGTGGTTTTATACCGAGTATCTGTAATGCTTGGATAGGTCAATGGATAAGGCGCTTGCCTTCCGTCCCAAACCCCACGGGTTCAAATCCCGCATGGTACAACTCTTTTTTTTTTTTATTCATTCCAGATTAAAAACACACAAAAAAACTATTTACAAAAACAGCGTAACTCTTGGAAAAAGTAGCTGCTGTTACAGACAGAACTCGGATAAAAACAGAGCAGGTTTACTGGATCTCTGCTGCCTGCCTCTCCAGTCTCCACACAGTCAGCTCAGGGCAGGGGCTGGACACGAGCGCAGCATGCGCTGAAACCGCGCCCACGCACTGACACGCCCCTAGCGTTCCAGGGCAAGGCAAAATCATGTTTTTTCATGATTTTTGAGACTTAATTTTATAAGGTAAACAATGTTTTTAATCAGTCAGATTTAAATGGGTGATTAATAACACATATTTATGCCATGTGACAAACTAAAAACACACATTTAATTTCACTTTACACGGTCTTTAAGTTATCATCAACCGTGCATAACATCATCAAAAGATTCAGAGAATCTGGAACAATCACTGTGCGTAAGGGTCAAGGCCGTAAAACTACTGGATGCTCGTGATCTCCGGGCCCTTAAACGTCACTGCACCTCAAACAGGAATGCCACTGTCAAGGAAATAACAGAATGGGCTCAGGAATACTTCCAGAAAGCATTGTCAGTGAACACAATCCGCCGTTGCCAGCTGAAACTCTACAGTGCAAAGAGGAAGCCATTTCTAAGCAAGCTCCACAAGCTCAGACGTTTGCACTGGGCCAGGGGTCATTTAAAATGGAGTGTGGCAAAATGGAAGACTGTTCTGTGGTCAGATGAGTCACGATTTGAAGTTCTTTATGGAACACTGGGACGCCATGTCATCCGGACCAGAGAGGACAAGGATAGCCCAAGTTGTTATCAACGCTCCGTTCAGAAGCCTGCATCACTGATGGTATGGGGTTGCATGAGCGCTTGTGGCATGGGCAGCTTGCATGTCTGGAAAGGCACCATTAATGCAGAGAACTATGTTCAGGTTCTAGAACAACATATGCTCCCATCTAGACGTCATCTCTTTCAGGGAAGACCCTGCATTTTTCAACACGATATAGTGTAGAATAGTGTTTCTTCTATCAACAACAGCAAGAAGCTTTAAAAAGTAATTTGAGAATCATTGAAGAAAACACATCTGACAACTTTGTTAATAAATCCTCCTGCTTATAAAAGTATTCAAACTGGTATTAAGAGCAGAACCTATTGTTTGATTTTCAAGCCCTGATTGGCTGCAACACTTTACCAGTCATGGTTCATTAGGGTTGTACCATCAATGTCATGGCTCAGCGCTCAGGGGAAGCCTAACCATTGCAATTTGGTGTGTGTGTGTGTGTGTGTGTGTGCGACTGCAGCAGCCTTCCCAGCATGTCAGTGCTTGGTGTATTTTTTGATCTGCTCTTCTTGTTCATGTCAATCATGCAACAAAATCAATCTTTTTCTTTCTGATTTCATGTATTCCCGTTTGTTAATTCAGTACAAGTGTTTTTTTGTTTTTAATTATTTGCAGAGAATCACTTGTAGATTGCCTGAAAGGGATCGGTGTAGACCGGACTAACGGGTTTCTTGGACTGGGAACCAGCTGGCAGAAACTGGAAATCTGATATTACTGTGTGAGAGCAGGAAGGTCCAGTCATTGAAAAGAATGAATATTCCCCTGACTGCTGGTGGCTATACATAGATATATGAGTGGGTTGGGAACTGACGAGACACACTCAACATAATAATCAGTTTGATTGTTGGTCTTGTCATTTGTACACAGCTCAAATACACACTTGTTTATTTCACTGAACTCTTCTGCTCTTCAATGTTGTATTCATCGTTTATTTCGGTTTTGTTCACAGCTGATCGTCAAAATCAGATGATTCATTATTGTACAGTTGACCATTTCCTCAAGTTAAAGAAGTAGGAGCTGATTTGGCACTTTTTGAACTGATTAATGACCAAAAAGCTAAAATAGAAAGTTTCCTACCAAGAACTTTATTGTAGTTTATTGTATTCTGGACCTCATTTGTGATCTTTGTCTAAAACAGGTCTCTCTTTTAAACGAGTCCTTGTGACTCAATGAGACTAACCTGTAGAAATAAAGGTTGAATGAACTTGGTAATGATCCAAAACATGCCAGACTTCACCTGGTTCTTCATTCCACCTCTCATCCAAAGACTTCTATAGTTCTGGTCGGGCTTGACAGTAGGGGTGGGCGATATTACCAAAAAATGATATCACGATATATTTTTTGAAATACCCCGATAACGATATCAGACGATATTTCACAACAGTCACCAGAATACAAAAAAAATATTCATATTTAACAAGCAAAAATATATATACCGCACCAGCCGCCACTGAGGTGTGCGGTAATGACTATTCTAACACTTTAACACATTTTAAAAGAGCATACAGTAAATAAAAATAATAATTTCTTACTTTAAGCGGCAGCTTCTGTCATCAGTTTGCTGTTAGCTCCAGCTGTTAGCTCCAGCTGTTAGCTCCAGTTGTTAGCACCGCTGCGTTACGTCTGAGCTTCGCAGCTTTCTGTAGCACCACGCAGTTTAAACCCTTTACAGAAGGACTGTTAGTATCCTAACTTCATACAGTTGGAGACAGAAAAAGTTTTAATGACTTACCGACGCCGCAGTCTGTGCGCGCCGCGTTCAGCTGTTAGCATTTTAGCCCCCAAACCCGCAGCTCCGGGCAGTCCGGTTTAGCTGCACGCACCTCCTAAAAGGTTGTCGGCTTTATTATTCCAAGTTAGCGCGTTGTCCCCCGATGTCTTCGGCTTCCAGTCCGACATCGAGGCGAGCTCCAGGGACCTCTGATCGCTCAAAGCCGGCTGCCCGGTGAAGCTACGAGGATGCAGCTATGAGGCTAATGCTAGCTCGTTCCTCCTCCTCGGGTTCGGTGTGCGCGCGCATGCGTATTAACAAAATGTAGGGCATCTCCACATGAAGGCAGTCTCCACGGAACACCGGCTGCTGTCTGCTGCTTCACGCGGTCCGCGTTCCTCCACAAAACCACCGTTATCGCAAAGTGACGCAGTCAAATGACGTCATCATAGGATGCCGCGATATAATTTTTTTCACCGGTGTCAAAAAATCCACCGGTATTATCGTAGACGAGACGATATGGCCCACCCCTACTTGACAGTTCCAGGTTTATAAGTTGTTAATAAAGATCACAGTAATGGAGCCGTTGGGTTTTGTGGAACACTGGCCTGTCCTTCAGTCCTGCAAGTCGTTTGGGTTGTCAGCACTTGTTGAATTTTCCCTAACGAGGCCAACATGAAATCTGTTTTGGACAGATGTTTTTCAAGGTTGTGACACTGCCAGGAAAGATGAGTCAAGGCTGCATTATAGATGCTACAAGGTTAAACCTGAGGCTATCTCCTCACTTGAAAGATTGTTGTTCATGTTTTATGAAGATGGATTATTTTCTTCTTCGTTCAAACTCTGAAGATGTAGATGATGAAGTGCTAAGTGTTGACCTGGTGAGCTGGCTCTTCTGTGGTGTGCCATTTGTTTTTGTATGTGCTGTTTTGTTTGTCCAAAGCAGACATCTGACTGTGTACGTCACTATGTTAAACATCAGTACCAGTAGTTAAAGTCAAATACGTGAAAAGAAATGTGCATTTTTTATTTTTGCCATCCAGATGGATGAAGAACATCTCAACAAGGGGTGTGCATTTCTCTGTCTTTTGATTTGATGCTGATTTTTGATGTCACGATTCGATTCAAAATCGATTTGGTTCAGAAACGATTTTTTAAAATTGAAATGGTCATAAAGTTTGTTTCAGTTATGTAACTGACGAGCTGAAAATATTAAACAACAATGCAAACAAATAGATCATTTATTTAAACAATAATTTTAGGTTCTTTACTGGATCAAATCTTTTTGTATCATTTTATGTTTATGCCAAAAATAGGAACAAATGCATAACATTCTGTAACTTAAATTACCAGTGCCTGGATTTTTCAAAAATAATTTACAAAAAAATCTAGGAACACAATCCACCCATCCATCCATCCATCCATCCATCCATCCATCCATCCATCCATCCATCCATCCATCCATCCATCCATCCATCCATCCATCCATCCATCCTTTTTATGGGTGTCCATGTCCAGCCATCACTGTGCGAGAGGTGGGGGACACCCTGGACAGGTCTCCAGTCCATCACAGACAAATAATTCTAAATATATAAATATAAAAGTAAACAGACTTCAGCCTACCATAGTACATTAACCTTTTACTCAAAATAAAATACACACTTAACATTTTTTTTCACCATATTGCACTGCACTAACTTTATAATATATTATTATACTGTATATACACATATCCATCCATCGATCCATCGATCCATCCATCGATCCATCCATCCATCCATCCATCCTCTTCCTCATTTCTGTCAGTGGAGGTCTGGAAGAAGAAGCGATCACTTGACTTTTGGCAAAAAAACAAAAGAAAAGTCCAGAGCAGGGATAGCTTGGCCCTCGCCTTCCTGCACAGCTCCGCTCAATTCTCATTTCCCTTCACTGCACAGTCTGGGATTCCTCCCATAGACAACGATTTCTCCGGCCGATTTTTGACCGGACCAATCAGAGAGCAGAAGGCGGAGTTTTGAACGACGTCGACTGACGTCGTCATTCAAAATGGCTGCCGCCACGAAGGAATTTTCAATAAAACAAGGTAAAAAACTATTATTTCTCTGCTGAGAAAAATATATTTCTTAGCTGACGTTATATCAGAAGTGTTCCTGAGCAATCAGAGAGCAGAAGGCGGAGTTTTGAACGATGTCGACTGACGTCGTCATTCAAAATGGCTGCCGCCACGAAGGAATTTTCATCAAAACAAGGTAAAAAACTATTATTTCTCTGCTGATAAAAAATATATTTCTTAGCTGACGTTATATCAGAAGTGTTCCTGAGCTTAACAGTTCCTAAATCAATTCACGAAATGGTCAAATCTGCTGGATTTAAATAGTTTCGGTTTGACATTTTCCAAACAGCCTCGGGTGCGCTACGAAAATAAATGATAAAAAATCGAATTTTATCTCAAATGTTTTATCTAGGCCAACAGTCAGTAAATTAGAGCCATATAATTACACACTGGTGGCAGAAAAAATATCCACCGAGTGGTTTCTGAGCAATTTATCTGATAGCCTGGACCTCGCCAGGCTAAACTAACAAAACTCCGCCTTCTGTTCTCTGATTGGTCCATTCAAAAATCTCCAGGAGAAATCGTTTTCAATGGGAGGAATGCCAGACCCTAGTCCAAAGCGAAGTGAAGGACAAGGGTCTGGTTTCAACCAGGCTAGAGCAGGGATTAAGAAGGGATAGTTAATACATTTGTGTCACATACAAAACAGTTTTGCATCGCTTTGCAATTATTTCAACGAGAACCTGCGCGGCCGCTGCGGGCTGACAGGCGGGGGCGTGGGTTGGGGGGGCGTGGGTTAGGGGGTGAGAAGTGAGAAGCTCTGTTTTTATTGGCTGGTTAACCGCGGGGCGCTCTGGTTTTTATAAATGCTTTTATTACCACCGGGAGACGCCAGAGGACTATAGTTTTTTTCAGAGATTACCTGTCAAACATCAATCTATCAGGAGATAGTGGCAGAGTGAAGAAATATGTTTAAAAAATAAGTTACATATTTAAGCTTTAAGGCAAACGTAAAGCCCAGCCAAAGCCTTAAAAATCCACATCACCAAGCCTGAGTTTTGGTTTCAGCAACACCAACTGAGCACCTGGAGCTTGACATTTCTTTTGACAAAGACTTTACTGATTCACAAATGAAGCACCTTGAGAACTTTTACTTTTCACACATGCTTCCAACATTAGTAGATGAATTTGTTGCAAAGAAAATTAATCTCTGCCCAAAATACTTGGATTTCTTAAAAATACAGTAAACGAAAACAAATAATGAAATAGACAGGAAATGATCTTTGAAAAACCTGATAATGAAAAAAGTGACATTTAGATAGAAACAGTAGTTTAATCCAAAATTAACTGATATATTGCACACACAAAAAACTAACCTTATAAGAAGGTTAACAGTCAACTATTGTACATAACAAATGAATCATTTTAGCAAATACTTTTCTAATGTAATATAGTTGACATTGCATCCTTTAAAAAACATGCTGTAAACGTTGTAACACAACTCGACAAGTACAGCAGTACATGTTTGAGAAAAATGTTTACATTTAATGTCTTCTCACTTCTCACTTGAAATAAGCTCAGCTCTTAAATTCACACATGAAAATTAATTCATTTCCCATAGGCTCACCACCTGTGGGAGGGGCCAAAGGGGTCGGGTGCATTGTGGAATGGGTGGTGGCCGAGGGCGGGGACCCTGGCGGTCTGATCCTCGGCTACAGAAGCTGGCCATTGGGACATGGAATGTCACCTCTCTGGTGGGGAAGGAGCCTGAGCTAGTGTGTGAGGTTGAGAGGTTCCGGCTAGAAATAGTCGGACTCACCTCAACGCATGGCTCTGGCTCTGGAACCAGTTTCCTTGAGAGGGGTTGGACACTCTTCCACTCTGGAGTTGCCCCTGGTGAGAGGCGCCGAGCAGGAGTGGGCATACTTGTTGCCCCCCATCTTGGTGCCTGTACGTTGGGGTTCACCCCGGTGAACGAGAGGGTAGCCTCCCTTCGCCTACGTGTGGGGGGACGGGCTCTGACTGTTGTTTGTGCCTATGCGCCGAACGGCAGCGCAGATTACCCACCCTTTTTGGAGTCCTTGGAGGGGGTATTGGAGGGTGCGCCTCCTGGGGACTCCCTTGTTCTGCTGGGGGACTTCAACGCTCACGTGGGCAATGACAGTGAGACCTGGAGGGGTGTGGTTGGGAGGAACGGCCCCCCTGATCTGAACCCGAGTGGTGTTCTGTTGTTGGACTTCTGTGCTCGTCATGGATTGTCCATAACGAACACCATGTTCAGGCATAAGGGTGTCCATATGTGCTCTTGGCACCAGGACACCCTAGGTCGTAGTTCAATGATCGACTTTGTTGTCGTCTCATCTGATCTGCGGCCGCATGTCCTGGACACTCGGGTGAAGAGAGGGGCGGAGCTGTCAACTGACCACTACCTGGTGGTGAGTTGGCTCCGATGGTGGGGGAGGATGCCGGTCAGACCTGGCAGACCCAAACGTATTGTGAGGGTCTGCTGGGAACGTCTGGCAGAGTCTCCCGTAAGACGGAGCTTTAACTCCCACCTCCGGGAGAGCTTTGAACACGTTCCGAGGGAGGCGGGGGACATTGAGCCCGAGTGGGCCATGTTTCGCGCCTCTATTGTCGAGGCAGCTTATCGGAGTTGTGGCCGCAAGGTTGTTGGTGCCTGTCGTGGTGGCAACCCTCGAACCCGGTGGTGGACACCGGCGGTGAGGGATGCTGTCAAGCTGAAGAAGGAGTCCTATTGGGCCTTTTTGGCCTGTGGGACCCCGGAAGCAGCAGATAGGTACCGGCAGTCCAAGCGGCATGCGGCTCGGGTGGTTGCTGAGGCAAAAACTCGGGCGTGGGAGGAGTTCGGAGAGGCCATGGAGAATGACTTCCGTACGGCTTCGAGGCGATTCTGGTCCACCATCCGGCGTCTCAGGGGGGGAAAGCGGTACGCGACCAACACCATTTATGGTGGGGATGGCGTGCTGTTGACCTCAACTCGGGATGTTGTGAGTCGGTGGGCGGAATACTTCGAAGACCTCCTCAATCCTACTGGCACGTCTTCCACTGAGGAAGCGGAGCCTGGGGACTTTGGATCGGGCTCTCCAATCTCTGGTGCTGAGGTCGCCGAGGTGGTTAAAAAGCTCCGCGGTGGCAAGGCTCCGGGGGTGGATGAGATTCGTCCTGAGTTCCTTAGGGCTCTGGATGTTGTGGGGTTGTGTTGGCTTACGCGACTCTGCAATATCGCGTGGACATCGGGGGCAGTTCCCTTGGATTGGCAGACTGGGGTGGTGGTTCCCCTATTCAAAAAGGGGGACCGTAGGGTGTGTTCCAACTATAGAGGGATCACACTCTTAAGCCTCCCTGGTAAGGTCTATTCAGGGGTTCTGGAGAGGAGGGTCCGTCGGATAGTCGAACCTCGGATTCAGGAGGAGCAGTGTGGTTTTCGTCCTGGTCGTGGAACACTAGACCAGCTCTACACCCTCAACAGGGTCCTGGAGGGTGCGTGGGAGTTTGCCCAACCAGTTTACATGTGCTTTGTAGACTTGGAAAAGGCATTCGACCGCGTCCCTCGGGGGCTTCTGTGGGGGTACTCCGGGAGTATGGGGTACCAGGCCCATTGATACGGGCTGTTAGGTCCCTGTACGACCGGTGTCAGAGCTTGGTCCGCATTGCCGGCAGTAAGTCAGGCTCGTTTCCGGTGAGAGTTGGACTCCGCCAAGGTTGCCCTTTGTCACCGATTCTGTTTATAACTTTTATGGACAGAATTTCTAGGCGCAGCCAAGGTGTTGAGAGGATCCGTTTTGGTGGCCTTAGAATCGCTTCTCTGTTTTTTGCAGATGATGTGGTCCTATTGGCTTCATCAGCTCGTGATCTACAGCTTTCGCTGGAGCGGTTTGCAGCTGAATGTGATGCGGCCGGGATGAGGATCAGTTCCTCCAAATCCGAGGCCATGGTCTTGAGCCGGAAAAGGGTAGCATGCCCTCTCCGGGTCGGGGAGGAGGTCCTGCCCCAAGTGGAGGAGTTTAAGTATCTCGGGATCTTGTTCACGAATGAGGGAAAACTGGAGCGTGAGATCGATAGGCGGATAGGTGCAGCGTCCGCAGTGAAGCGGGCGCTGTACCGGTCTGTCGTGGTGAAGAGAGAGCTGAGTCAAAAGGCAAAGCTCTCAATTTACCGATCGATCTACGTTCCCACCCTCATCTATGGTCATGAGCTTTGGGTTATGACCGAAAGAACAAGATCTCGGATACAAGCGGCTGAAATGAGTTTTCTCCGCAGGGTGGCTGGACTCTCCCTTAGAGATAGGGTGAGAAGCTCAGTCATCCGGGAGGGACTCGGAGTAGAGCCGCTGCTTCTCCACATCGAGAGGAGCCAGTTGAGGTGGCTCGGGCATCTGGTTAGGATGCCTCCTGGACGCCTCCCTGGTGAGGTGTTCCGGGCATGTCCCACCGGGAGGAGACCCAGAGGAAGACCCAGGATACGCTGGAGGGACTATGTTTCTCGGCTGGCCTGGGAACGCCTTGGGATTCCCCCAGAGGAGCTGCTTCAAGTGGCTGGGGAGAGGGAAGTCTGGGCCTCCCTACTTAGGCTGCTACCCCCGCGACCCGACCTCGGATAAGCGGAAGAAAATGGATGGATGGATGGATGGAAATTAATTCATGTCCAACGTGGCTGTGTGAAGCTCTGCAGATTTCAGGGTGTTTTTGTTTTGCTGGACCAGTGGTCCATGTTTTTATTTTATTTTTTAGAATGTTTTATTAACATATAAACAAAGAACTTTGCAGCGGCTGAGACGGGACGTAGTGGAGGCGGAGCATTCCAGGCTGCAGCGCGAGCGAGGGGAAGCTGAGCCATATATGGCTCTGAGTGAGGAGGGACCAGAAACGTGTCTTTGTTCAATATGTTTCTAAGTGCCAGCGTGTTCAAACATTACATATTGCAGCTTTAAGGTAAATATGATTGTGTCCCACCTCTCAACATAACAGGACCAACATTGTTACTGTGAAGATACTGATGAGCTTCAGAGCTTTTCAGATTGCTCATCGCTTTGCCATCTGAAGCAACAGAGTCAACAAAGTAGCTAAGTATGCTAGTAGCTAAGTATGCTAGTGCACGTTATTTTCGGCTAGGGATGCACCGATACCAGATTTTTGAAAACCGAGTACAAGTACAAGTACTTACATTGAAGTACTTGCCGATACCAAGTACCGATACCAAGTACTAATTAATATTTTTGAAAAAAATAATTCTAATGAACTTAAACTGTTTATTTTCATTAGACACTTCAAACATAAACAAAGTACATTACTATTGGTAATCTCCAAACTTGTACAAAAAATAAAATGTTTTACATTGAACTCTTACATAGTCTTAACAAACAGCCTCACTACATCTTTCACCTAAATGCAAATTAAATTAACTGTACAAAAATAAAATAATGGCTTGGCAAATAATAGTACATATCTGTACTGTATGTCCAAACTTGCACAAAAAATAAAATGTTTTACATTTGAACTCTTACAGAATCTTTTTTAACAAACAGCCTCACCACATCTTTCACCTAAATGTGAATGAAAATTAACTGTACAAAAATAAAATAATGGCTGGCCAAATTATATATGTATCTGTAGTGTGTTTAGGTCTGGTGTAAGAATGTGAGGGGCAAGTTTTTTTTAATGAAAAGCAGCATTTCTGCATTATCAGCAGTTATTCTGTTTCGGCTTTCATCAACAATGTGTGACACTGAGCTGAAAAGTCTCTCACTGTCGACGCTGCTACATGGAGCTGAGAGGTACCTTTGTGCTAGTTTAGCCAGATCAGGGAACCGCACTTTATTAACTCCCCAGAACTGCAGTGGGTTGTCTTCCCGAGAAGTTGTAGGCTCTCCAAGGTAGGTCTCTAACTGAATTGCAGCACCAACTGGTGCTTGGCTCAGTGAAGATGACTCTTGCTCACCTGTGATCTCGTCAAACACACTGTCCAGACTGCTGCACGCTTGTACCTTGCGAGGCTTTCTAGCAGGTGGCTCTCCCAGATCCTCCTTTGGCTGTTCTTCGAAAACCCTCTGCAGCTCTGTCTTCAGCATGTCCTTGGCCTCCGTTGCAATGGTGGTGGTTGAAAAAAAACGATCTTTGTACCTAAAAAAAAAAGGACAGTAATCATTTACAGGTAAAATAGAAGGAAAAATGTTAAGGCCCTGTCACACTGTAATGTTTTTAGACAAGTCATGCCAACTTGTGAAATATTTTTCATGTGCACATTACTAATATTACTTCCATTTTATTTATTTTTTATTCCATCTTCATCGTAGATGTTAAATTTTCAATGATTTGGCTCAAGTTGTCTAAAACGTGTTACAGGGCCCTTTAAATCATTATTATTATTATTTAAATCATTTTTATTTATTTATTTTACCTTGGATCCAGTACAGTTGAGATGCAGTAGAGTGAGGTTTTCTCAGCATCAGTGAAGCGCCTCTTGACAGCTTCAGCCAAAGTCGACTTCATGGTTTTGATCCCATGATCTTCATCAGTTTCTTTGTTTAGGACTCTCAGCAGCACAGTCACAGCAGGGATGACATCTGACACCAATGCATCAGAGCAGCTTACTTTTCGTGTCAACTCTTCAAACGGAGCCAGGACAATAATAGTTTTTTCTAAAATTGCCCACTGGTGAGCTGTAAGATTTTCTGGAAGCTCATGTTCAGATCCATATATTCCAAGAACCCTCTTCTGCTCAATGAGAGACTGTAACATGTAGAATGTACTATTCCAGCGAGTCTGCACGTCCTGCTGGAGTCTTTTAAGTGGTTGGTTGAGTTGCACTTGAATATCTTCAAGCCGGGAGTAGGCTAATGTGGAGTGTTTAAAATGTCCAACAATTTTTCGACCCACAGCCACTGCATCAGACACGCTTCTCTGGGCCAAAAGTCCCTCGTTCACCACCAGCTGGAGGGTGTGTGCGACACACCCTAAGCTTGGGAGTCCAGCATCATTCATGGCTTTTATCATGTTTTTAGCGTTATCACGAAGCACAACGTGAACAGAGCTTTTACTCACCCCCCACTCCTGGAGCATGTCATGAAGCACAGCTGCGATGGCCTGGCTCGTGTGCGAACCCCAAAATTGTTTTGCGTTCAAGATGACTTTCCGTGATGTAACAGGGTGTCCGCGGGGTCTTGAAAGTTATTAAAAGTTGATAAATCAATTTTGGGAAAATTAAGGGTCTTGAAAAGTATTAAAAAGTCTTGAAAGCGATTTGATGAGGTATTATTTTTTTTGCTGTTATTCTAGCTTTAATTTGACAGCAAAAAGTATGTATGACTAATTGTTTTCCTCACCGCGGAGGATTCGGAAACTGTTTCGCACAAATTTAGAGTGTCAGGTTACAACAGCCTTCACGGCTGTGGCCTATCTTGTGCGCATGCACGGCTGCTTTATCTCCAAGTTGAGTCTGTGTGTTTGAGTAAGTTGCCGCGAGACCGTGAGAACAATGGGTAATGCAAGTTTTCAGACTACTGGTTGGAGATGCCTGATTTTCAAGAATGGCTGAGGCCTGTCGTTGAGAATAACCGCGAGGCTTGTTGTACATTTTGTAAAAAAAAAAAGATGAGCGTAGCCTCGATGGGCATAAATGCTGAAGCTGAGTTAGAAGAGCTGAAAAAAAAAGAGAAAAGTTCTACAAGAGGTGTGCGATTCTCTGCAAAAAGATGCAGATCAGTTGGTAGAGCAGGCAAAGGGAAAGTCAGGTTCTTATGGCCCAACTGATCACCAAGTCCAATGTCTTGAGAAGGAGACGTAAAGAAAAACTCAGTGAGCTGGTGCAAACTGAAGAGTTGCTGGAATGCAAAGCAACTGCACTGAGGCACATGTAATGATTACTGTTTATTTCTTATTCAACCAAGTTACTTTAAAATAGCTACGAGTCTTGTTGTAACCTAAGCTATATTTTCTTAAACCTAGTCGTGGTTCAGTTTTTTCTTTTGAACTTTTTTCTTTCCACTGTATCTCAGTTCTGTTGTAGGTTTGAGATTCACAGATTTAATTGAAAACAACAGCAGTTTTGTACAGTTTTGTAAAGTGACGATAAAGTCTTGAATTTATTTTGGAAGGTCTTGAAAAAGTCTTGAAAAGGTATTGAAATTAACTTCATTATTCCTGCATATACCCTGTGTAAAATCCTCGTCAATCCACTGTGCGGTTAAGCTAATAAGAGACACCGGGCTAACGCTGCTTGTCCAAATATCAGTCGTCAAGCTAAGGCCCGAAACATCTTGCAGGAGGTTCTGAATGTGTCTCCTCACAAAGTCGTGTAGTTTAGGTAATGTTTTTTCTGTAATGTGGCGGCGGCTAGGAATCTCATACCTCGGCTCCAACACGGCAACAAGACGTCGAAATCCCACATTATCAACAACGGATAATGGCTGGTCATCAAGAGCGATATATTGAGCAACAGCCTCTGTGATTTTCATAGCGCGAGGGTTGTCTCTGGACATTTTCTCCCGCTTCATCAAGGTTTGCTGCAAAGTTAGTTGTTGTTGTTTCCCGCTCCCTTGGGAAAACTGCTTGAACTCGCTGTCGTGTTGGCCTTTTAGATGTTTTATCAGGTTACTTGTGTTAAAGCTGCTAGCGTGTTAACTTTTTTAATTAATCTAACTTTTTTTTTTATTGGAGTAAATAAAAAGGAGTTTGTTTGGTTAACACAACTCCTTTTTATTTACTCCAATAAAAAAAAAAGTTAGATTAATTAAAAAAGTTAAATCCCCAGGTGGGACGCGAACCCGCTTCCTCGGGTCAAGATAAAAGAGTGTAAGAGCAGTGACGATCTCTTTGAGCTACAGCAGCGGACTGGATTTTTTGATGTTCACTTTACCTATATAGCAAACACTCCTCTTAACATTCTAGCTGCACGTAGAACTTAGAGATTATCAGTTATATTTTAAAACCCTGGCTGCGCGCAAGAGTTAGACAATATTAGTTATATTTTAATGACATTCAGGTCACGCGGAAAGGTGGAAATGGGTGCGCGCTTCGTGTTATTTACGTCCTAACATAAGCTGAATTGTAATCAGTCATTAACAAAAATTTAACTCAGAAACACTAATTCAGCTAACAATTATTTTTTTAGGGGTGTCCTCTCTTAAAACACTGTAAGCGCGCACACAAGAACACTCCACCCACGTCAAGTGAACACTCCACCCACGTCAAGTGAACACCCCACCCACTTCAAGGCTTGCTCTCCACATAATGCGTAATGAACGCGGGCGGGCCAGTTCGGGCTCTGGGCCAACCAGTGGCGGCCCGGGCCATTGAGGGCTGGCCAATGCGAAAACAGCTTGTGTGTACTCCGTGAGCTGCACGGACTCTGTGTGCACTGTCCGCAGACGGTTGAGACTTCATTCTTGAGAGTACATCCACTGCAGGCAAGGAGCATTTACCTTTGGGACAAATTGAGGTCTCTGATTGGTCATTTGCTGACACGCCTACTGGATTGATTGACAGCCAAAAAAAAAAAAAAAAAACGAGCTACCAGGAGCCCTGGGTAGAGGCAGCTGGCAGCCCAGGAGCAGTAGTGTTCTGTGTTGTTAATAAAAAGTTCTAAACTTTAAAAAAACTGGGAGCGCTGGTCCTGCAGCCCACACATCAGACCAGCACACCAGGAAATCTCCAGACTCTCCTGCAGCCACGCTGGACCTGAGTTTAATTCTCTTGTGACAAATTCCTTCATTTCTCACAGTTTCAGTCATGGTGTCAGCGGAGGAGAAGGAAGACATCGCTTGTCTCTTAGGAGAAAAAAAAAACTAAACAAAAGGCCATTAAACCAGACCAGGGATGAAGAAGGGGAATTTAAAACATTGGTGTCACATAAAAAACAGTCTGTCCCCGGGCAGATTACGGTACGACACGAGTACACGTACACGGTCGTAAAAAATGATCTTTGCATGGACTAGGCCTGCGGACGTCCATTTCGAGTTTGCGTTGAGTCTAATCTGGTTTGCGCAGACCTGTGGAGTGAAGTACGCCAGAGTATGTGGGAGCCTTAAACCTACAGCAGCATAACTAAGGGTTCGGTCAAGAAACCAAGCCGACCGTAACTATAGGATTTATCAAAAAGGAAAGTCTTAAAGCCCCACTGACCTGATTTTTTAATTTTCCTAAAATTGCTCAAAATATATATCTTTTATCATTTAAATATGTTCGTTTTTGCAAACAAAATGATAAATCACTTTAATTTTGCTTTAAAAGTGATTTTGAACATCAAGCCGTGTTTAATCATGGGAAATCCGATTACACCCGAATGCACCATCTGTGACGTAACACTGGGCAGAGCTCTGGGCTTGTCACAGTACGTGGGTATGAGCAGCTCCACATGAAGGTAAGTCTGATACAGCATCAGACCTAAATTCGATCCTGTTGTTTCTTGTTCCATCACCCAAACTTGTAACAGCCTGAACCTTCACCAATAAATATTATGCACTTAAAATCCTAAATTTCTCCACCCCTTTATTGTTTTGGAGCAATTATCCCCTAACACGCTGACAGATAAACCAGCTGGTCCACCGGTGAACACGCCCCTTTTTGAGAAATGTGAAAGGAAGCGGAAGCAAGCGTGAAGCGGAGCGGGGGGTGTCATCTTCAGCTGTTTTGGAAGTGTGGACGACGTGATTTGGATTACTGGAGCCTTCGATTGGATTCCTGGAACCTTCGACTGGAAGCAACAAAATTACTTCTGTTTGAACTGTTTCCCCCCCCCCCATCGTCGGTAGCGTGAGTGAAACAAACCAGCTGTTTTTCATCTACGACCTCGGTGGGTTATTAAAACGTTGTGTGCCGCCGAACACTTGTTTGGGGACAGAGATTAACTGACGGACTCACGTTCGAGCCACGTTCCTCTTTAAGATAAGGGATTATTCTTGGATGAACTAAAGTTTGGTTTAAAACTTTGTGTGCCGCCGAGCACTGGTTTTGGGACAAGAAATTAACAGCTCGAGCCACATTCCTCTTTAAATTGAGTTATTAATTAATGAATTATTGTTTTGGTTGTGTGGATAAATATATTGCCACCTGTTTGCTGCAGCAGGATTGTTAAAACTTTGTGTGCCGCCGAGCACTGGTTTTGGGACAAGAGATTAACAGCTCGAGCCACATTCCTCTTTAAATTGAGTTATTAATTAATGAATTATTGTTTTTGGTTGTGTGAATAAATATATTTTACCACCTGTTTGCTGCAGCAGGATTGTTGAACTTTGTGTGCCGCCGAGCATCGGGCGGTGGAATCGATTAAATACAGTACTAAGTTTGTTAAATATTGCTTTCTTTTGTATTAATTATTATGAGGAATTTTGTCTGTATCCAGGGGTAAATACACTTGATTTTGAAAAAAAAAAACCATTATGTAGTTGATGGGTTTATTTCATTTAGTGTAAGGGTGTGATCACATTAAGTGTTTAACATCCTTTGTTCTAGTTTTGTGTTAAAGGGCAAATATATTATTTATTTGTTTATTTAGACATCTTATATGTCAGGAGAAAGACCTGGCTGGCACCCCAAACAAAAGCCTGTCTCACAAAACTGTTACTTAAATTAGTGGCACCCCAGATGGGACATGAAAGTAAATAAAGACATTGAATGTTTAAACTCATCAAATAAAAAGATAAACAACTTGTAAAGAATTATACAACCAACAAAAGGATTACACAATGGCTGCCAGATCTGCTACGCTGGTGGACCTGGAACCTGCATCAGCACATCAAGCCGTCCCGCTGGATTACCTCACAAGTTATTCACTTTTGGATATGGAACTGGTCGATCTGCCAGAGCATATTGCTCCTCTAATAGCCCTAGACTCTGGAATAGAAAACAGGAACACGGATGGAAGGACAAATACTGTTGCACAGGATGACCAGAAACAGCTTAAAAAAATGGAGGAGT
Organism: Garcialebias charrua; assembly: GCA_038048925.1. NCBI lineage: Eukaryota > Metazoa > Chordata > Actinopteri > Cyprinodontiformes > Rivulidae > Garcialebias > Garcialebias charrua. The sequence continues at coordinate 18,849 of JBBPBX010016314.1, forward strand.
TGAAAACAGACTTTGAACAGTTTTCAAGAAGAATTGCTGCTCAAATGGATCAAATGAGCACAAAACTAACAGACTCATTTCTGAAGCAGCAAAGAGAGCTTGTTAAGCATGTGGACCAACGCGTGGAGTATTTGAGAACACAGTTTGACACTTCACTGGGATGGCGGTTAAAGGAACAGTATGCTGAAATTACTACAAAACTCATACCTGATATCATCCACCCAGTAACAGAAGAACTTTCTGTCTGTCTTAACACTTTACACTCCATGGCTGAGGAAATTCACATTGCCAGAGCAACTACTTTAACTGGACATGCAGGTGTACAAATCTACCCAGATGACCTACTTCGAGAGAAACCTACTTCGAGAGAAACACCTAAATGCAATCTGGCCATCCCAGATTGCAGTCAACAGTAAGAGATGGTAAACAGGATGATCTGCTTGAGTCTACTGGAAGTTCAACCATCCAAGGCGAAACCAGAAGCAGAATATTGGGAAAAAGCCCTATCAAACTACAGTTTCCAACTTTTGGAAAAATTGAGGACTCTGCTGATCCCCTTCAGTACCTAGAGAGGTGTGAGGATTTTTTGGCCCTCAATCCACTCACTGATGAAGAGCTTATGGCTACTCTTCGTAACGTATTACATGGTACCTCCAGGGACTGGTGGGATGTGGCACGTCATAAAATACAAACCTGGAGAGAATTCAACAAACAATTCCGTGCAGCTTTCTTATCAGAGGATTATGAGGATGAGCTGGCTGAGAGAGTACGCAACAGAATCCAAAAAGAGGATGAAGGCATCAGAGACTTTGCCTACATGTATCAATCACTGTGCACACGTTGGAAGACGACTATAAGTGAAGAGGAAGTTGTTAAATTAATCTTGAAAAACATCAACCCTCAACTAGCCAGCCAACTGAGAAATAGAGTTACTTCTGTGGATGAACTTGTCCGCCTGGGACAGCAACTGGAGAAGGACCAACAGAATCAACTGCAATATGAACAGAGGAAAAGTTTGTGGAAAACAATTAAAAAAAACCCTATCAGTGAGGCTGCTGCATCGCCAATTATGAAAAGTGCATCAACTGAGCAGAATCCAATTGCCTCCAATCGACCACCATCTCAAGTGTACTGTTGGCGCTGCAAAGGACACCATGCACCTGCTTCCTGTCCACAGTGGAAGGCTAATAAACAAAGGATGCAAACTGCAAATTCTTCAGAGGCACAGACTCCTAGTAATTCTCAAAATCAATATCAAGCACCATCCCACTCATTGACTCTCCCAGAGCAGACAAGAGCTACTGCCTCTGTGAGCTATTCGAAATCAACTGATGACACCCTTCTGCCTTGTCAGTTGGTGATTCCATTGAAAGTGGGTCATTGGAAAGGAACTGCCATCCTAGACACAGGCTCATCTTACACCCTGATAAATGAAGATATTTGGTCAGGAGTGAGGGATTCTCATAATGTACTCAAACCATGGACCAGAGAACCTTTGTATTTAGCAGATGGAGAAGGGCGGCAACCACTGGGATGGAGTGATCTTACTCTGACCATACAATCTGAAACAGTGACATTGCCTTGTGTGATCCTGCCTGCAAAGAGCCTGGCTTTCTCGGCTGTAGTGGGACTTGACTTTATTTTCTTTTCTGGCTTACAGTTTGACGTCTCTGAACATAGTTACTGGTTTAAAACAAACAAAAATCACCGTTATCCATTTATAAGTGCATCTGCTTTAAAGCCCAGAGAGCTATTTCAACCTCATATTGCCTTCTTTTCTGCAATGCGTCCACAACTATTAACCTCTTCTCCTATACGCCAGGACCTCTTGGAAGTAGCCACAGATAATGCTCATCTGGATGATTTTGGAAAAAGACAATTGTTACATCAACTACAACACAATAAGAATGTTTGTACCCATACTTTGGGTCGCACGGGAGTTCTCACACACAAGATTTTCCTCACACACCAAGTACCTATCAAACAAAAACCTTACCGTGTGTCACCCATCAAGCTTCAGATCATCAAGGAGCACATACAAGAGATGTTGGAAAAAGATGTTATAGAGCCATCTACTTCTCCGTATGCTGCTCCAGTGGTCCTGGTACCAAAAAAGCAAGAACCAAAAGCAAGATTCTGTGTGGATTACAGAAAACTAAATGCTGCTACACACACTGATGCTTATCCCATCCCTAACCTCCAAGAAATATTGGAATCACTACATGGAGCAGCTGTTTTCACAACTTTGGACCTCAACAGTGGCTACTGGCAGGTTAAAATGGATGAAGAA
>JBBPBX010016314.1:28260-40077 GCA_038048925.1 Garcialebias charrua
GCAGAGAGGGCAGTGAGTGAAGATGGAGATGACAAGGTGGAAGATGAGGATGCTCCAGTCCTGATGTAAAGCTGTGTATCGTCGGCATAACAGTGAAAAGAAATGTTGAACTGATTAATAATTTGACCTAAAGGCAGCATGTAAAGGGAAAACAGCAGGGGCCCCAGAACCGACCCCTGAGGGACACCACAGGAGACACAAACTGTCTGGGACGTGGCGTTGCCAAGACTAACACATTCCAGCCTATTGGAGAGGAAAGATTTGAACCAGTCCAGGACTGTGTCGCAGAGACCGACCTCCACATGAAGACGGTGGAGGAGGATACTATGGTCCACAGTGTCGAAGGCTGCAGTGAGGTCAAGGAGGACAAGGATGGAGGGAGAGCCAGTGTCAGCAGCCAAGAGGACATCATTGGTAACCCTCAGCAATGCAGTCTCTGTACTGTGAGCTGCCCTGAATCCAGACTGGAACTTCTCATACAGGGAGTGTTGTTGTAGGTGATCCTGCAGCTGAGCAGCAACAGCTTTTTCCAGCACTTTAGACAGAAAAGGGAGGTGTGAAATTGGGCGGTAATTAGAAAAAATGTCGGGATCCAAATTAGATTTTTTCAGAAGAGGCCTAATGATGGCGGTTTTTAGAGGCAGTGGAACATGACCAGATTGTAGAGACTGATTTATTATTTGAGTGATAAGTGGGCCTATTGCAGAATGATTGGTTTTTATGAGAGACGAGGGGAAAGGATCCAGGGCGCAGGATGAAGGCTTCATTTTCTTGATGATGGCCTCCACCTCACTCTGAACAACTTCGTCAAAGCTGTTTAGGGTCCCAGAATGCAGACGGGTGGGTGGCACACTGAGAACGGGGAGGTTGTGGAGCTGAGATCTGATAGTGTCAACTTTGGTTTTAAAAGATGAAAGAAACAGGTCGCATTTTTGAGCAGAGTCCTCAAGAGTTTGCTTAATGGGATTAAGCAGACGAGTGATTGTGGAGAAGAGCTGTTTAGAGTTTCCAGGGCAGGTGTTGATGATGTTAGAATAATATTTGGAGCGTGCTTCTTTAAGAGAATAGGCGTATGCTTTCTGATGTTCTTTATATGCCTGCTTATGCACAGACAGACCAGATGATTTTACACGTCTCTCAATAGCACGGCCAGTTGCCTTCATCTTGCGCAGCTCATCAGTGTACCAAGGAGCTGAGCGCGAGAAAGACACCAGTCTTGTCTTTAAGGGGGCGTGTAGGTCCAGGAGCTCCCGAAGAGATTGGTTGTAGTAATCCACAGAGTCATCTGCAGATGAATGATTGACAGCGGTCAGGGTGTGAAGATCAGCAGACAGAACATCAAGGGAAATGTTTTTAAGGTCACGGAACTGGATGGGTCGTTTTGGATTTGAAGCAGGCGAAGATGAAGGCACTTCCAGGGAGATGACCCTGTGGTCTGAGACACCCAGGTCATATACAGATAAGTTATTGATGAGTACAGTGTCTGTAATCACCAAATCCAGAGTATGCCCCCTGCTGTGCGTAGGGGCGTCAACATGTTGAGTGAGATTAAGAGAGTCCAGAAGAGACTTAAAATCTGTTGCCAGAGGTGAAGAAGAATTGTCCACGTGGATATTTAAGTCGCCAAGAAAAATAGTCTTCACAGGGGAGGTGCAGAAAAAAGTGAGGAGGTCATGCATCTCTGAGTTAAATGAAACATGCGGTTTGGGAGGTCTATAAATTAATATAACATTCATCAGGAGTGGGGCTTTGAAGCTGAAAGCCAGACATTCAAAAGAGGAAAAGTCCTGAGAAGACAGATGAGACAATTTTAAATTACTGCGATAAATTACAGCCAGACCACCACCGCGGCCAGTGCTGCGGGCTCTCTGCAGATAACTGTATCCAGAGGGACACGCCTCATTCAGAGAACTGAACACCTCTGGTTGGTGCCACGTCTCTGTAAGACACATGAGGTCCAAGTTCTTCTCCAGAATGTGATCATGAATTAAACATGACTTGTTGGAAAGAGACTGCACATTGAAAAGTTCTAATTTAATACCAGTTGGAATAGGAGCTTTTTGAACCGGTTTAAGCAGACTGAAGTCCACTCCACGTTTTCCTCGCCACTTCGTGCGCAGAGGACTACAAAGGCCTACAGACGCAGCGTTCTGATGACGCCATCGAGGTGCGACACGTCTCTCAGTCCAGACAGCACTAATCGAATCCGAGTTCGCTTGAGAATAAACGGTTTTCTTTCGAGAGCTTCTATGGATGTAACGAGGTCTACGCAGAAGTCCCAGTTGTTTGATGGTGGAAATAGAAAGAGGAATGGAGCAGTTGTTAAGTTCAAACAACTGCGAAGCGGAATACGTCAACATCCACGAGCCGGAGGAGGCTAGCACAGAGCTAGCCGCTAGCAGCAGGCCCACGGCTCCGAGAAAGATATACAAGAAGGAGAGAGAGGTAACTCGAACGAGCATTACCTTGAAGGAGTACAGGAGAGAGTCCAGAACAGTCCAGAGGACACAGGAAGTTGAGAGAGGCAGCAGGTAAGCGAACAATAAGTGCAGCTACGTGATACTCGAAGCTAAATTCGTGTTGAAGCTAGCGGGAGCTAGCAGCCCCTACTATTATTAAAATTCCGGTTAGACTAGTAAAGTTTTCTATCTAATGACTCCAGCAAACAAGTCAAATCTTGGCTTCGCCACGATCTCCCATCCTGAGCAAGCACAATGGCATCAGTGGAAAGGAAAAACTCCCTTTTAGAAGGAAGAAACCTCTAGCAGACCCAGGCTCAGGACAAGCGGTCATCTGCTTTGACCGGCAACTTATAATGTTTGCAGATCCACAACGCAGTCAGAAAAGACAGTTGCTCTAAAACTAACTAACTAAAACACAAAACTTAATCACAGAAAGGTAGAAATGTCCGCGTCCGATTCACACAGGTGCTGTACACAGGCTTGCGCCTGCCGCACTCTGCGTTCAAGAAAGGTAGAAAAGTTCAAAGAAAGGTAGAAATGTCCGCGTCCGCTTGTACAGGTGCTGTACACAGGCTTACGCCTGTCGCACTCTGCAATCGAGAAAGGTAGAAATGTCCAACAAGGCTCGGTGAAAAAAAAAAATGTAATAAAAAAGGCTTCAAAAAGCAAAAAGTACGAGGAGCAGCGGCAGCCAAGGTGTGCCCGCGTCCACTAAAAGTGATTTTGAACTTCAAGCTGTGTTTAATCATGGGAAATCCGATTACACCTGAACACACCATCTGTGATGTAGTGAGAGGCAGAGGGCTCCAGTCTCTTTAATAGCAAACAATTTAAAACCCGACAAATTTATCAATCTATGTGAAGATTTGAGCTATTTGTCTTCATTTTGGGAAGCAGGAAATAGTTTGGGTGATGGAACAAGAAACAACAGGATCTAATTTAGGTCTGATGCTGTATCAGACTTACCTTCATGTGGAGCTGCTCATACCCACGTACTGTGACAAGCCCAGAGCTCTGCCCAGTGTTACGTCACAGATGGTGCATTCGGGTGTAATCGGATTTCCCATGATTAAACACGGCTTGAAGTTCAAAATCACTTTTAAAGCAAAATTAAAGTGATTTATAATTTTGTTTGCAAAAACGAACATATTTAAATGATAAAAGATATATATTTTGAGCAATTTTAGGAAAATTAAAAAATCATAAATCCTATAGTTACGGTCGGCTTCAGGGTACAGTATATGCAGGAATAATGAAGTTAATTTCAATACCTTTTCAAGACTTTTTAAAGACCTTCCAAAATAAATTCAAGACCTTATCGTCACTTTGTTTTATTAAGCAACAAATCTTTGATTTACAAAACTGCTGTTGTTTTCAATTACTGTAAATCTGTGACTCTCAAACCTACAACAGAACTGAGATACAGTGGAAAGAAAAAAGTTCAAAAGAAGAAACTGAACCACGACTAGGTTTAAGAAAATATAGCTTAGTTTATGTTTATTATGTGTTTATGTTAATTTGTGTTTATAATGTATTAGTTTATGTTCATTATGTATTAGTTTGTGTTTATTATGTGTTAGTTTGTGGTTATTATGTGTTAATTTGTGTTTATAACAAGACTCGTAGCTATTTTAAAGTAACTTGGTTGAACAATGGCGAATAAGAAATAAACACGGTTATTCTCGGCGACAGGCCTCAGCCATTCTTGAAAATCAGGCATCTCCAACCAGGAGTCCGAAAACTTGCATTTACCCATTGTTCTCACAGTCTCGCATTTACCCATTGTTCTCACGGTCTCGCGGCAACTTACTTAAACACACAAGCTCAACTTGGAGATAAAGCAGCCGTGCATGCGCACAAGATAGGCCTAGCCGTAAAGGCTGTTGTAACCTGACACCCTAAATTTGTGCGAAGCAGTTTCCGAATCCTCCGCGGTGAGGAAAACAAATATTAGTCATACATACTTTTTGCTGTCAAATTATTTAAAGCTAGAATAACAGCAAAAAAATAATACCACATCAAATCGCTTTCAAGACTTTTTAATACTTTTCAAGACCCTTAATTTTCCCAAAATTCATTTATCAACTTTTAATAACTTTCAAGACCCTGCATATACTCTGTCGTTCGAGAGTCTTGGGCCTGCTACAGAGAAAGCCCTGTCACCTCTGCGTTTAAGACGAGTCCCTGGGACTGTCAAAAGTACCTGGTCCGCTGACCTCAGAGCACGTGGTGGGGCATATGGGTGTATCAAATCAGAGAGATAGGCAGGGGCAAGACTGTTCAGCGATTTGTAGACATAGAGGAGAATTTTGAACTGGATTCGAAGATGAACCGGTAGCCAGTGCAGGGAGGCCAAGACTGGTGTAATGTGCTCTCTTTTGCGTGTGCTGGTTAAAAATCGGGCTGCTGCGTTCTGGACCAGTTGTAGTCTTGCAATGATTGTCTGACTGATACCAAACAGGAGTGAATTGCAGTAATCAAGCCTAGATGTAATAAATGCATGTATTACGGTCTCCAGGTTATTTTTGGATAATATGGGCTTCAGCTTAGACCAGGGGTGTCAAACATCCGGCCCGCGGGCCGGATCCAGCCCGCTAGGGGGTTTAGTCCGCCCGAGGATAAATCTGAATTATTTAAAAAAAAGAATAAACATTATTTTCAACAAAAAAAATGCAGTTCCTATGTTGTCCGCTACAGGCGCTGTGATTTAGTCAGTTCCTATGTTGTCCGAGTTCAATCGCTTTACCCACTTTTTCTCTTGGAACGGGCTGTCGGGCAGGCACCCTCATCAGCGGAATGTCCTTGTCAAAAAAGAGAAAAGTGGACACAGAGTGTCAGATTTTTCAAGAAAAATGGACTTCTTATATGTTCACGGAGGTGAACATATACGAACATTTAGTCAACTGTTTGTTGACTAAATGTTTTAAAACTTGTGTACTGTGATCAGTTTTTTTTAAATGTGTAATGCACTTAAATAAATGTTAAACTGAGTAAAAGGATAATTAATTGAATGTAAAGATTTTTATAATTTATTTTTTCTTTGCAATAATACAAAGCGAAAAAGTGGACTTACTGTTCGTTCTATGTAATTTTGGAATGAGTTTACTGGTCTGGCCCCCTTGAGATCAGATTAAGCTGTATGCGGCCCCCAGATCAAAATGAGTTTGACACCCTTGGCTTAGACAGTCACCTCAGTTGGAAAAAACAGGATTTAACGATCATATTTACATGGCTGTTGAGTTTCATGGAAGGATCCATTATCACTCCCAGATTTGTGACCTTTTGTTTTCCAGACAGGGGTCGAGCAGAAAGGTCGATGCAGTGGTTCGAGATTGTGTCATTGGGAAGGAACAATATGGCTTCAGACTTCTTATCATTAAAACTTAAGAAATTTAAAGCCATCCAGTCTCTGATGTCAACCAGGCAGTCGAGCAGAGGTTGAATAGAGCATGTATTTTGTGCACCTTCTGGCTGCTGAAAAGGGCTCTATAAATAAAGATTGATTGATTGATGTAACATTGTTTCTTAGGGGGAAGTAGATTTGACAGTCATCGGCGTAGAAGTGGAAAGGCAGTGTTTTTTCATTCATTCATTCAACCTTTATTTATACAGGCTAGCCTCGTTGAGTCACGGGGACTCATTTACAAGAGGGACCTGTCTCACTCACACCAAACAACCATCCACTCTCACACTCACACCTAGGGTCAATTTAGAGTCACCAATCAGCCTAACAAGCATGTTTTTTGGTCTGTGGGAGGAAACCGGAGTACCCGGAGGAAACCCACGCATGCACGGGGAGAACATGCAAACTCCACCCAGAAAGGCCCCGGACCGGGATTTGAACCGGCAACCTTCTCGCTGAGAGGCAGCAGCTCTACCAGTTGTGCCACTGTGCTTCCCCTACCATTATACAAGCGGGGTGCCCCACCCCGCCAACAGAACTGAGCACCCCGCCTACCAAACCGAACTTGCCCCCCCACCCGGCACTGACATAGCACTAAGCTGCACAAAATACAGGCTCTCTAGCTAAAAAGCTAAAGGGGCCTCTTCCCTCATGCTGAAAGCTCCCTACCCCTGCTCAAAAACTGTTGGTACAAGCTTCGCGCAGACATGTCTCCATCCCTCCCCATCAACAAAAATTATGGATGAGATGAGCACCCCGCCATGGCAAGTAAACTAGGGGAAACACTGAAAGGTATGTTATGTTTCCGGAAAATAGCACAGAGTGGCAGTAGGTATAAGGAGAATAGGAGAGGACCCAGGATGGACCCCTGCGGAACCCCCCATTTAAGTGCCGCCACTGCAGAACTAAAATCGTTGATGGAAACACAAAAGGACCTGTCAGAGAGGTAGGATCTGAACCAATTGAGGGCTGACCCGTGATGCCCACCCACTGCTCCAACCTAGCAATCAGGATCTCATGGTCGATAGTGTCGAAAGCAGATGTAAGGTCCAATAGGACAAGCAGCACAGAGTCACCAGTGTCTGTGGATAGGAAGATGTCATTAAAAACCTTCAGTAGGGCAGTTTCAGTGCTGTGGAGAGATTTGAAACCAGATTGGAATAACTCGGGGTAGGGGTGCGAATCTCTCAGTATCTGGAGAATCGATTCGATTCCGATTTTTGATGCACCGATTCAATAAAAAAATAGATTTTCGATTCTAAAACGGTTTTCATTCCAGGATCGATTTTCGATTCTGAAACAATTTTCGATTCTGAAACAATTTTCAATTGAAATCATGAAAAGATTAAACAGTAATGTAAACAAATAAAACATTTATTTAAAACAATAATGTATGCTTGTAGCAAACATTAATAATGTCAAATAATACAGTAAAAATCCAGCAGCCTGAATTGTGAGCAGATGGGTATATGAATAGAATGCAGCAGCTTTAATCAGGTCCCGGAGGTCACTGGTGCCTATACAGCAAACCCCCGACCTACGACGCCTGCGACATGCGGCAATTCAGACCTACGAACGTATCATATTTAATAATTTAATACAAATATAAAAAAAAATAAAAAATAAAAAATAAAAAAACGTTTTTTTTGTTTTTTTTTGTGTGTTTAAATGTTATTAATTTCATGTGTACAGCACTTTGTTGCAGCTGTGGTTGTTTTAAAGGCTTTATAAATTATATTTTTAATAAAAATGAAACGTTTTTGTCATGATTGCGCAACTTCCGGCCGCCATTTTAGGTAGTTCTGTTGTGCCGGTAGCTGGCTGTGAGCACTGTGTTTGGTCCAGGATTGCCTCATATGGATAAATTACAAAGCTGGAATTGCTCTGTGGACGTCTCAGCCTGGAGCAGCAGCCGTGGATCGATCACCGATCGCTCTGTCATCGCGCCGGACCGCCGCGCGAACACCAGCTCATGGCCTGGCTAACAGGCAGCTAGCAGAAGCTAACACAGGCCTGGAGCAGCTGCCGCGGTTCGCCGCGCTGCTCGGCCCGACAACATCAACGCATGGCAACCTAAGATGTCGGCTTTGACCATCTCAAAGTAAGAAATTATATTTTTATTTATTCTGTATTAATTAATTATTTTATTCTGTAATAATTTTACAGTATTGAATGTGCTGTGCTGAATAGCAATGTTTAACATTACTGCACANTATAAAATAAAAAATACCCCAAATTACACAATTTCTTCTTCTTCTTCTTCTTCTTCTTCTTCTTCTTCTTCTTCTTCTTCTTCTTCTTCTTCTTCTTCTTTTCCCTTTTCAGGGGTCGCCACAGCGAGTCATCCTCCTCCACCTCACTCTGTCCTCTGCATCCTCTGTCCTCACTCCAACTACCTTCATGTCCTCTCTAACTGCATCCATATATCTCCTCTTTGGCCTTCCTCTGTGTCTTTTTCCTGGCAGCTGCATTTCTAACATCCTTCTACCAATATACCCACTGTCCCTCCTCTGGACATGTCCAAACCATCTCAGTCTGGCCTCCCTAACTTTATCTCCCAGTTGTTCAACATGTGCTGTACCTCTGATGATCTCATTCCTGATCTTATCCATCCTTGTCACTCCTAAGGAGAACCTCAGCATCTTCATTTCTGCTACTTCCAGTTCTTTCTCCTGTCTTTTTGTCAATGACACTGTCTCCAGACCATACAACATAGCTGGTCTCACCACTGTCTTGTAAACTTTACACCATTTATATGCTTAAAATATTTAAATGCCAAAACAATTTGATTCTGACAAAATTGTGGGCTACAGTCAAGTGAAGGATGATGCATCGCTTAGGTTTAGTTGCAACTATTAATAATTAAAAAAAAATATATATTTACTGTATATATATATTTATTTCTTATTCTTAAAGACATGTCTTAGATTTTGTTCACTGACTGCGTATAGAGGCTATACAATTCAGACTTTTTGTGCTATTTTAAAAGAGAATCTGTCAGTAAAACAGTCAGGACCACTTTAAAAGATAAGAAATTATCTAACAAGTTTAAGTCAGGTCCTCTGGATGGATTCTTCTCTCATAGGACCTGACTTAACCTTGTTTGATTTATTTACCTGGATTATTGAGCATGCATCAAGACAACAATATGTTATTGTTCTTTTGAATCAAAGTGTAACTAAATTAGAGATGGTTTATAACTTTTGTGTAGATTTGTATTTATTTTTTAATGGTAACATAAAAGTTGAAAAGTGTGATCTGACAGGTAAGATCTGATAAGGTGTGAAATCATCTATTACAGCCAAGTTTAGACTGAAAATATAAAGTTTTTCCTACAGCCTGCTCTATACCTACTTTTTTTGTTAAGTCGCTGTTTAAAAGAATAAAGACTTTTACCTCTTTCCGACGTGAATCATTTTGGAAATGTTCAGATATATGAAAAGTGTACAACTTCTGTCTATTGCCTCATGACCATCAAAATTCATCACAGTGCCAAAACTGGTGGTTCCCCGGTTTGTTTACAACCCACAAAACCTCGTTGTGGTTGTGAAACATGTTACAAGAGGTCTGCAGAAGATCTCCATTAGTCGAAATTATTCTTCATTGCTTGTTGCATATTTTGTCATATTTTGCTTGTCCGCAATGTTTGCATACTTAAGTTAGGTTCCAAGTCTCTGCCACTTTCAACTGGAAGTTGTACAAGCCCAAAACCAGAAAAGTTGGCACGTTGTGGAAATCGCAAATAAAAACAGAATACAATGACTTGCAAATCTTTTTCAACCTATATTCAATTGAACACACTGCAAAGACCACATACTTAACGTTCGAACTGGTAAACTTTGTTATTTTTTGCAATTATTAGCTCATTTGGAATTTGATGCCTGCAACATGTTTCAAAAAAGCTGGCACAAGTGACAAAGAAGACAGAGAAATTTGAGGAATGCTCATCAAACACTTATTTGGAATATCCCACAGGTGAACATGCAAATTGGGAACAGGTGGGTGCCATGATTGGGTATAAAAGCAGCTTCCTTGACATGCTCAGTCATCCACATAGAAGGATGGGGCGAGGGTCACCACTCTGTGAACAAATGCGTGGGCAAATTGTCGAACAGTTCAAGAACAACTTTTCTCAACGAGCTATTGCAAGGAATTTAGGAATTTCACCATCTACGGTCCGTAATATCATCAAAAGGTTCAGAGAATCTGGAGAAATCACTACACGTAAGGGGCAAGGCCGAAAACCAACATTGAATGCCCGTGACCTTCGATCCCTCAGGCGGTACTGCATCAAAAACCGACATCAGTGTGTAAAAGATATCACCACATGGGCTCAGGAATACTTCAGAAAACCACTGTCAGTAACTACAGTTCGTCGCTACATCTGTAAGTGCAAGTTAAAGCTCTACTATGCAAAGCAAAAGCCATTCATCAACAAGATCCAGAAACGCCGCCGGCTTTGCTGGGCCCGAGCTCATCTGAGATGGACTGATGCAAAGTGGAAAAGTGTTCTGTGGTCTGATGAGTCCACATTTCAAATTGTCTTTGGAAACTGTGGACGTCGTGTCTTACGGACCAAAGAGGAAAAGAACCATCAGGACTGTTATAGGCGCAAAGTTCAAAAGCCAGCATCTGTGATGGTATGGGGGTGCATTAGTGCCCAAGGCATGGGTAACTTACACATCTGTGAAGGCACCATTAATGCTGAAAGGTACATACAGGTTTTGGAGCAACATATGCTGCCATCCAAGCGACGTCTTTTTCATGGACGCCCCAGCTTATTTCAGCAAGACAATGCCAAGCCACATTCTGCACGTGTTACAACAGCGTGGCTTCGTAGCAAAAGAGTGCGGGTCCTCCCCTGGCCTGCCTGCAGTCCAGACCTGTCCCCCATTGAAAATGTGTGGCGCATTATGAAACGTAAAATACGACAACGGAGACCCCGGACTGTTGAACAACTTAAGCTGTACATCAAGCAAGAATGGGGAAGAATTCCACCTGAAAAGCTTCAAAAATTGGTCTCCTCAGTTCCCAAACGTTTACTGAGTGTTGTTAAAAGGAAAGGCGATGTAACACAGTGGTAAATATGTCCCTGTGCCAACTTTTTTGCAATGTGTTGCTGCCATTGAATTCTAAGTTAATGGTTATTTGCAAAACAAAATAAAGTTTCTCCGTTCGAACATTAAATATATTGTCTTTGCATTCTATTCAGTTGAATATGGGTTGAAAAAGATTTGCAAGTCATTGTATTCTGTTTTTATTTGCGATTTGCACAACGTGCCAACTTTTCTGGTTTTGGGCTTGTACAAAAAGTACACAATACTCACTGTGTATGATTGCAAATGATCACTAACCAATCCATGTGTTGTTAACATTTTATTTAAAAAAATTTAAATTGGAAGAATGACTAAACCGAAAGAAGTTTTAACACAGAAATTTTCCATATTTTTCCAGTGTTACAAGGGCCTCAGAGCAGATCCAGTTGTGTCCCAGATGAGGGACTAAAGCTGACTGGAAATCACCTGCACTTCGTCTCAGTTTAGTTCTACATCTGTTCTCACTGGCGCACCTTGGGAAAAGAAGAATACTGTACAGCAACACCTGAGATGGATGATATCTTCACACAGTGCCGGGAAGGCAACGCCGTGGCAGTTCGCTTGTGGTTGGACAACACAGAGAATGACCTGAATCAGGGGTGAGTTTGCTGGCAAAAGACTGTAGTATTCTGAATTTAAAATTGCATGTTTCTGGCCACTGAAGGTAAAAATGTCATTTTTCATTCAACCTTTATTTAGGCAGGTTAATCCCATTGAATCTCAATGACTCATTTACAAGAGAGACCTGGTTTCAACAAAGAATGATGACAACAGCGACAACAATAACAGTCATAAGAGAGGCATACAGTACAGATTTCTTAATTTTTTAAACAAGTTAAAAAAAGATGTCAAGGTA